>VDFB02046647.1:154714-182164 GCA_007258455.2 Sequoia sempervirens
AAAGAATGAATATAGAGGACAAATATTTTCATGGGGATGAGAGAAATAATAAAAGAATGAATAGAGACATGTGGGACAGTGAATTAAAAAGAATTCACATGGGGAAGTGGAGTGCCTTGCCCAAAAAGAGAAAGCCTTTAATAGGGTTGACTAAGGACACATGTCATAAAGGACATGGGGAAGAGAAAAGGAATTTAATATTCCTTGGAAGGATAAAAGGAATTAAAAATTCCTTGAGAGGTTGATTAGGCTAGTTAGTGAAGGATTAGAGAATGGTTAGGTGGCTAAGAGAGATTAGAGGCCAACTTGCAAAAGTTGGAGGATGTGACACATCCTAATCAAGGATTAGGCATGTGCACATCCTAATGATGGGATTAGAAGAAGGATTAAGATAAGATAAAAATGATGGAGGATGTGACATGAAGGGAATTAAATAAATGGAATATTTATTTAATTCAATTGATGGAAGGAGGATTAAAGAGATAAGGTATTATTGATTAAATACCTTAGGGATTTGGCGGAATTAAAGCTATTAATTAAATAATAGCAGTATTACGAAAATAAGACTAAAGGGGATGAATTTGGATAAATTAAGTGTCCAAATTTAGATGTCTACATTATTATTTTGATAAAACCATTTATAGTTTTGACCTCTCTCCTTTCCTATACATTGGAGGTATAAAATGGTGGTTTAATATCATTATATATAGGTATATAGATGTTTCCAAGGTTCTTTTAGAGTGAAGAGGGTTAGTGTGTTGACATTGTCTTATGTATATTAAAGATTAACACATACTTGTCCTCATAAATCCTATGCTTATGTAATTTGTTGATTTTATTGTTATTTTTGCTTTATGCATCTACATAATATTATTTTTTGGTAATCCTAGATAAAGAAACATATTTCAGATTTTCATACACTTCGTAGAAGATTTTACTGTAGTAGTTTCATCTTATTTCTCAGCATGCCAAATTAGCTAGTGGTTTTTATCACATGGTTATAGAAACCATTCATGGTTTGTGTTTTTTCTCAAGCTTACATTTGAAGTGTTTAGCTTGAAGGTAATATATAATGTATTTGTAACTAAACTTACGTAGTTGGGTTACTGGCGAGATAAGTAGAGTTTTATTGATGTACTTCCTTGTTTAAATATTAATACAAGATTGAGTCTTTTTGGTGGTGCAAGTTTTTCCTCCAAGGGTTTCTCCATGTATATCCCATGTTATTGCAAGGTATTGTGGTTTGCACATTCTCTATTGTATTTTTATTATATCTATTTTCTAATGTATGATCTACCAATGTTAATGATTTTGAATGCACTGAGAAATAATAAATTTAAATGATTGTTTTTCTCTATTATCAATAGTTAATAGCTCCCTAAAGATACATTATAGTTCGTATTACAAATATATAGTTACAAGTGGTTACATAGAGCATTGCATTCAAATTCTCACTTAATTAGTTATGTTTCTCTTGACTTCATCTTGATGTTTACTTTGGAGTGGCCCTTAGTATCTAAATTTAATTGAAAGCAAGGAATGACAACATATAATCCAAAAACTAGTATTTTGGCCTACATAAAATTTTTGGTAGCTTCATTTAAATCTAGACAAAATCCCAAGAAGGCTTAACTACCATTGGTCTAAGAGGGTTTTTTATTGCTGCTCTATGAAAACTAAATTTCATCTTGGGAGCCTCCATTTAATTTCAATCTTGTTGGATCTATTATTTACATCACCATTATTGAGATATAGTTGATTTGTGCCATCTACTTAGTACTATCATTTTGCATTTACTTTCCCTATCTTTCATCAAGTTCAAAGTTACACTACCTCTAGGGATATTGCTTTAGTTTGGACTATGTCTTCTATTGATATATAATTATATACAAAGATTCAATAATTTCATGGAGGGTTGTATGGACACCTAGAAAGACAATACCTTCCCAAACACAAAAAGGGAGAAAATACTTATTTATAATAAGGAATTATATATGATATACTTGGAAAAGAAGTATTGTGCATGTCTATAATTTTTAACAATAATTTTGCATTATTTTTCAAGGGAGGCATAAAGGAACTCTCAAAGAAAAGAAAAGATGAAGGAAATAAGGAAGCTCCCAAGTAACTACAAATTTATATCATTTTTTAGTGAAAGGCATCAAGGAACTCTCGAAAGAGAGGAAAGATGAAGGAAAATATAATGAAATTTCTAGGTCATAAACATGCAAATAAGAAGAAAAGATCAAAGAAATTGACAGACAAGGGTACAAATACTTGAATAACGTAAGAAACAAAAAGTGGACTTTTAAAGGGGTTGAACAAGCATGTAAAGCAGACATGGAATTTGATGGTTTGTGGACCATTTTTCAATTTTAAACTATATTTTACAATTTTAAAATTTAACAAACCATATAATTTGACTTGTTGTATTTTTGTATAACTATATATATGTCACTTTAAATTATTAATAGACCATAAAAAATTATTAAAAATATAATATATTATTTTAATTTATAATATATATAATTTAATAAAGAAAAATAACTTGAAATAAATATTTCAAGTCATATGATATTTTTTGTAGTACATATTAATTTAGAATATTTTCAAATGTAGAATATATATTTTTTAAGGAATACTTTCAAATATAGAATATATATTTTTTAAAGAATATTTGTAAATCTTAAAGTACACAATTATTTTTAATATTTTTTAAAATATTGGTACATTAACAATCCTCATATGATTGCTAAAAAAGGTCTCTCAAGTTCTCAACCTTGTATTTCCAATGTTTGTATTTAATTATTTAATTGTATTTATTTATTATAAACCCACATAGTTGGGTGATCCCACTTGGACTGACACAATTTGTTATTTGGCAAGTTGTAATTATCACTTAGTTGTCATGAGAATTGTTAAATACAACTATGCCAACTTCTAAGGTGTGTAAGAGTTGTTGAATTAGAAAGAGCATGAAAAGGAGAAGTTAAGTGTAGACTCAGAGAAGATCAAAGAAGATACTTAGTTCACATGTGCATGTTACCAAAAAGATAAATAAGACCACAAGTGGAGTGCTCTAGTTGAAAGAAGAAGTTTCTAATTTGCATTTTAGTTAACTCTTCTTGATTTGGGCATTGGGTTTTGCATGAAGATTTGGGCACCAATTTTAGCCCGTGTTTTTCTCTCGTAGTTTTAAGAATCATGGGTGGCTTCCAGTTTTGGGTCCTGCTTATATATATATTGGCACATACTTTAGAGATGATGAGATTTTGTAATAAGAATTTATGCTACCAAATTTTCTCTAGAGGAGCGAGGTGTTGATCTTTCATGTTAAGGATCTAAGCCTAATATTGTATTGTGACTTTCATTGGTAGAAATATATTGATTTGGTGTCTCAGGATAGTTTTTTCTCAAAAATAATTTTCTCAAGGTATATCTATGCCATTCTTCTTTTTTTATTGTTCTTTAATTCTTGTTTCTAAGTTCTTATGCATATGCTACTAAAAATATTTAAAATCTAATATCTGCAAATCTTTCTTCATAAGGTTAATGTAGAAAATATTTTTGTTTTGTTTTTTGCTTCATGGACATAGTTTCATGTGTACTTGAATCAAGTTTATTTTAGGTTGTAGAGCTTTAGGTAGAGGCAATGCTTGTGTATCCATTTTTCCTTCAATGACAAGGGTATGACAAGTCAAGCTTACCATTCTTGTAAGTATTATTTATTGTGAAAGAATTTTTCAAAACAAAACATCATTCAAAATGTTAGAAAATCATTTAGGTTTGGATACATCAATGATGGTATCTTAAAATGATACCTAAAGCAAATGATGCAAATTGAAATAAAGTATATGAAAAGATACAAAGTAAGAAGAATTCATGACTTTTGATATTGTTTATTTATTTTATATTTAATACATAATTGTTTTATGTATTTACATTGAAAGAGAAACACTTACATTCCTTTTGAAAAGTTAGTTTTGAATTTAAATATAAACAAATTTTATCTTGAAGGTTTATAATAAAATAATATTTTTTAATAATAAGTAGATTATTTACAATACTTTATACATATATATTTTTTTTCTTTTTACATATTTGAATATATATAATTGATAACATGTAACAAAAATATTTCATTTAAAATTATTCAAATTTTGATAAATCAAACAATTCTTTTAACAAAATATATTTTTCTTAAATCTTCAATTAAAAAATAGTTAAATAACCAAACCTACTTGAAATTTTCATTATAGACAAGGATGACCAACAATTTCTAGGCCTCATATAAAGTTGAGCATTGATAAGAGGACTCATGGTTTATTGGAATGCTTATAGCTTAATGCCTCTGTTTTTTATACACAAAAACAAAGAAAATGGGCAAATGAGAAATTTTAGCAATCTATCACCAACCATTTTTTCCAAATTTATTTAAAAAAGATTTTAAGGGTATGAATTAATTAATTGCTATTTTTCAAAAACATACAGCGATCAAAGAGTTTTAGCTCATTGGTTGAGCACAATTATTAAGGGTTATGATATGTTCTTAATTATCTCATCCACCAAGATTCAAAACCCCTAAAGGTATGATATAAAAGATGAGATCAGGATTATGCCACAGGTGTCTTTGGCAAAAGAGATACCCCACTATCGTTGACTCTTAATTGAAGAGGTATCAATATAGGCTTGTATTGTAACAAACAACTCATGAATGATATAAAATCCTCCATAAAAAAACATAAAAGAGAATTAATTTGTCTACTTTTGCTTTCAACATACTAGAATTATACAAGCAGTTATTCTTTGACCATGTAGATTCTACTTTTGGATGCACCTTTCCCATATTGAAGTGGTTGATTTTTTTGGTTTGATTTTTAAAAAAGATTCATGCCTGTGAGAGTATTAAATAAACATCTCTTATTAGCTTGTTTACAACCAATTGATTTAATGATTGAAATTAATTAATTTTAAAACAAGTAATTGGAATGCTCCTTTCACACATTAAAGATCCCTCTTTGCTTTAAACAAATCACCAGACTATATTGCCAGAACTTCAACAACATAAACAACTTTTGGAATAAGAGGAAGCAAGAGCATGGAATCAAATACCATAAAAAAAGTTATTACGTAGGAGACAGTTATGCAATCCAAAGGTCATAGTTTTTTCAGCCTACGTTTCATACAAAATGTTCATCACGAGGATGCCATACACTTATCCTTGCTAGTAAGGATGCTCTCCTCAGATATAAAATATCTTTAGAGAAATCCATACATAGAACTTCATCATAGTCTTCAGGCAGCCGAATTTCTTTTCTTTCAAGAAAGGGCGTGCTCTGAAGCAAGCAACCTATTACTGCAATTTCCTTGTAGTCAAACTCAATTATGTCTACCTTTATTTTCTTGAGGTTAACATGCGGAGAAGTGAGGCAAACAGGTATAGGATCTCTTGCCAGCTCCTGCATTGCAGTACCATGAATAAGTAAAGCAGTACCATGAATAACTAACTTTACCAAGTTTCTTTTCTCACACTCTAAGCCAAGTTCTAGTCAATTGCTTGAAAAGAATCATTTCATCCTTTATTTATATATTCAAAATGCAGATCTTAAAATCTCAACTTATAACTTTTTAGCTTGAGGTTTGGAAGCTTGCATAAATACCTGAACGAAGAAGCCCAATAAATTGAGGGACTGAAGACTTGGAAACCTGTGAAGGAGGTTCAGTAAAAGAATATCCATCTCTGTTTCCCTTTCATAGGGTTCAGACCTGTAGATTGTAAGTTCTTTCAAGAACTGGAAATTGCCTACTATGTGGAGAAATCTACTTGTTGAGATAAGTCCTGGTCTGCATCCCTGTGAGCAATCCATGGACAATTCCCTCGGAGAACTTGCACAGTGCATTTTAAGCTCCGAGATGGCATAAGAAAGTTCATAGAACCTTACACCATTTACGGTCAAATCCTTAATCATAAACCCCGACAACATTTTGAGTTTGGGGCAATTAATAGATAGAGACTTCACTCTTCCCGTCGTCAAATGTTCAATAGTGGATGAAAAGATTACAACATTACCTAGCCCAGCTGCTCCTGTTATTTCAAGTTTTTGCATAAGGGGGTAGAGCGAAACCAAGGAGGCTAAAGATTCATCTGTCAATTGAACATCACAGAGGTAACAAGTAATGAGGTGAGGGAATCCAACAAATTGGTTGGGAAACTGGTGAGAACGTAGTTGCACAGGCTTAGTGTTGCAAGACGCGTACATGAAAAGAGGGCAGGGGGTGGGATTTCTTTCAAAGCGCCGTCAAACAGACTGAGCTGTTGGACATTACACCAGGCAGCATGTCTTACCCATTTGCACACATTTTCATGAGAGAAGCGCCAAGGGTTACCACGTAACCAATTAGCATCTATCCAGGTGATGCCGAGGTGAAAGGATTCCAAATTCTGGGAATGCAGGAACAAGATGTTTGATATTATATTCTCAACAGTCGGCCTGAGAAGTGGATCAAAGGGAGGGCAATTAGACCCCAAAATAAGATATGGAGAGAAATGGAGTTTAGGCATCTGGGTGTAGAGAAATCTCCACCTCTTGGAAAGAATAGAAGATTTGACAACATCTTTTATTGGGATTTTTTATAGTATGAAAGAAAGAAGAGAATCAGTAACTGTGTAGAATGCATCCTGGGCAGGCATGATTGATGAGAAAGGAAAAAAATTGAGAGAAAACGACGGACCTGCAACTAAACCCTAACCCGTTGCCGCCGTTCTGAGTGAGATTTACACGCTAAAAAATTCGGAAGACACAGACCCGACCTTGATAGCGACCCCTGGAGCCGACTCTCACAGAATCAGGCCGAAAAACATGAGAAAGAAGGCGCGGGAACGTGCTGGATCCGAGGTAGAGAATGCAAACAGAGGAAATCCGTTTGAACCCGTGACAGCGGCAGATAATGGAGCTGCCAGATCTGCAGGAGTGGTCCCCAGAAACTTGCACCCTAATGCCGTTGAAGCCATCACCTCTGATGTTTCAGCGCAACAACTTCCAAATGCCGGTACACAAAACAACCAAAATGAAGGTAAAACTATTTCCTTCGAGCTTCCTGATGAAATCACTGAATTCATTTCGAATGCAAAGCAAAAACCGTAATTTTATTACCTGCCGTAGGCGAGGAACTATCGCAACGCAAATCGCATAACAGGGTGATTAACAGCGGTACCTTTTAACAAATGAAAAGTTAGAATTTTGTTAGATGTTTTTTGAAAGCAAATGGGGAGAGGACCCAGTAGTTGAGCATGTTTCAATAGTTGAGAATGTTTTTGTTAATATAATGCCCAATAGTTGTTTATATAATGTCAATAGTTGTTTATATAATGCCAATAGTTGTGACTTTACTACCCATAATTAAACAAAATGTATTCTTTTGATCTAAAAAGCAACCAATCATGTGATGCCACATCAGCGCTCAACTACTGGTGATGTGAATGCACAAGTATTGGTAAGGGGTTTAGACGGTGCCTTTTTGGACACCTTGACAAAAAGCATGCTGATGTGGCATCATATTTGATGATGTGGCCCCGAAACTTTTGTTATAAGCAGGGGACTTGCCAAGTAAGCTGCTGTAAAAAAATTGGAGTGATTTGAAATTTCCAAGTAGGATTTTGAGGAGCGCGAAGTTAGGTGCACAACTACTGGGTCCTCTCCTAATTGTTTTGTAAAGTTAAGATGTAAATTTTTTAATAAAAAATATTTTAAAAACAAATTATTGTGAACCTGATTGGTCGAGAAAGTTTCACTTATTTTTGCAAATTTCAAAACAACTGAGTGCTTTGAAAATAATAAAATATTAAAATATTGATGCATCATGTACTAATATTTGTCTTGGTTTGTTTGTCACTAAACTTGTCAAAATTCATTAATGTTCTCACTATATGCTTATCATTCTGATGATGATCATAGAGTATGGTCGCAAAAGTTGATGTAAAAATTTGCACACAGTTTTTCCTAAAAATCTTGAATACATACTCTGATCTTTTTGATTTATTTATTATTTAAGTTTAGGATTCTTGTTCTATGCACAGATTGTCAGAAGTGGCAAGGAAGGTGGATACTTGCGAAGGATGTCCTACTTAACAGATCTTAGTTAGGGCTTGTTATTGTGTTGGGTATGTTTGTAATGGCTCATCTTGTTTGTGGTTCGGACTGGACTAATGCCCACGGTACGTTCTATGGAGGTAGTGATGCATCAAGTGCACGTAGTATCAGTTTTTTGGGCATAAGTAGCGTAATTACAATCAAGAAACGGTCTTGTTCCACTGTTATGAATCCATTTGGTCTGGATGGCCTCTTTTTACATAAATATCACCATTTTATTTATCTTCTTCTATATTTTTGCTTTGGGTTTTCCAAGAAACACTTTTATGGAGCTTAACTATGCTGAAAACATGGTTTTTCTCCAAAATACATATTTTTCTTCAAGATCACACATACAAATCCCAGGCTACCCAAGGCACAACAAAAGTGCAAGTGAAATTCAATTACTCAAGATCTAATTGGAAAATATGCAGAAATTGAAAAATGATGAAATTTTTTGTCAAAGGGGTTGTGCTCCAATGATTAAGCCATTGGATTCTCACTACAGAGATCCAAATTCAAATCCCCAAAGTGACATCTTAGTGCCAGAGCGTGCAGTGCAAGCTTGTTTTACTGCTCTAAATGTGTTTGATCCAGATGAGCTCCTTTCTCAGAAATATCATCATTTTTTTTTCTCCATTTTTGCTTCACGTTTTCAAGGAAATAGTTTTACAAAGCTTAACTACACCAAAAGAATTATTGTACAAAACATGCCAGGATTAGAACCCAGCCCAGACCAGTTCTGGTTCTCCTAGGTTTCCTGCTGAACTTAGCAAAGGAGAATAGGAATATATTAAAACACACAAGAAACAAGGATTAAGTAAAATGTGATTGTGTGATATATTCTACCGTTGAAATCTATTATCATCTGGCCTTATTTTGGAGTGAAAAGAAACTAATGAAACACAATACCAAGGATTGAGTGAAGTGTTTGGGACAATTTATTCTACAGGAAGATTATAAGTGACTAATTTTCTTTATCAATGCAGCGCCAATTCTTCCACTTGAAACTTTAAGCCTGATTTGGCATCGGCCTTCTATGAAAAGTATCTTTATTTTATGCATCATCTGAAAAACTTTTTTGGAGTATGATACCTTTCTATTTGGTTTCTTTTCAATTTTGGATTCCTCTTATTATTTTTCCAAGTAGTGTAGATATTTCTAGAATTTAAAGTTTCAGTATTGAAAATGTAGACACTAAAAATTGTCCTAGGCTTGCAATTTCTAAATTCTCTATTATTTCCCCTTTTGTCTTTGCTAATTAAATAATTTTTAATTATTTAATTATTTTCTAAAGTCATATGTCTTCTATTAATTAAATAATTTTAATTATTTAATTAATTCATTCCTATATTTATTTCTTGCTTGATTAATTAAATAAATTTTATTTATTTAATTACGTCACTAATTAAGTCTTCTTTCTAAAATTAAGTAAATTCTTATTTATTTAATTTTGTCCACTTTCCACTATAATAAAATAATTATTTTAATTATTTAATTATTCATTAGCCTCTTCTCTCATTAAATTAAATAAATTTTATTTATTTAATTTGGTCCACTCTCTTGACTTTTGAATTAAATCATTATTTAATTCAAAATGATTCCTTTTGTCGCATTCCTCTATAAATAAATAATATCTTTATTATTTAATTATTCATTGGTCACCTAAATTAAATAATTTTTATTATTTAATTTCTCCTATCACCTCTTTGTCCATGCCAATCTTATCTTCCACATCAAATCTTATCTCTTGACATCTCATTCAATTTCATCCCTTGATTGAATTATCTTATAATTCAATCTTAGCCTTTCATTTCTTGTCATTTGCCCTAATTTTGACCTAACCCTAGTCCATACTACAACATTCAATTTTGGCCATTGATTAAGACACCTTATTGACATTCAATCTCATTCGTCCGTTCAAAATGGCATTTTCTATAAAATGCCATTTTCCTCTCATTTTTAGACATAAGGAGGCATTGGATTTCAGACATTAAACTTTGCAACATTTGTCATCTTACTTCATTTAGTCTTGGCATATTTAGGCATAGGCATTTCACTTATATTGTCATAGGCATTAGGCATTTTGACTTTATTCAAATCCTTCGAAGCTTGGTGTAGGACATAGACATCTATTTGCAGATTGCTCGCATGATGAATCTGAGGACAACACATCAACCAACAAGCTAGAAGGTGTTACAAAAGTGAATCATGGAGGTCTCGACGGTTTTATGGTATAATCGTTCTTTTGTTTACTTCCATTGTATTTTGTAATTGCTTTGGGTTTATGGTCTCCATTGATTTAATCTAATTCTAAAATAACCTTTAGTTACATTGGTGAACCTAAAATATTTTAACACATTTTGATAAATCTTGGAGTTGGATTCTTTTGTTGCAGGTTTTGTTTGATTTTTGTTGCAGGTTTGACGTCATTGTGGATAAAGCCCTAGTTTCTAAAAATTCGACCATAACTTTCAAACAGCTACGTATTTTTTCACAAATTTTTTTTGTACAGGTTGGAGACAACGTCTAGAGCTTCCATTCCAAAAATCAGATTTTTCAGAGCTGGTTTGATTTTTTTATAATTTATTTTCTGTTTTTCATGAAAAATTAATTTTGAGAGAAAATTATCGAATTTTTCAGATAGGTTTACATTTATGGAAAGCTCTCTAAATTTTAATAAGGTTCTGTTCTTTATCTTTCAAATTTGGACACACAATTATTAGTCAAACAATAGATCTTTTAAAATTAGGGTTTCACACATTTACTCACATCTCGCAAACGGTTGCAGATCTGATCACAATTTTTTTTTGAAGATTTGGAATGATAGAATACGACTTCAATAAAAAAATCAGAATTTTTGGAGCTGTTTTGTATTTTTTATAATTTTTTTATGATTTTTCATAAAAAATTAATTTTAGGTGCAAAACAGCAAATTTTTCTGATTTATTTACATTTTTAGAAACCTCTTGAGATTTTAGACATGCTTTATTCTCTGTATTTTTCAATTTACTATCAAAAAAGTTTCTAAAAATCAGATTTGTCTTGACTAGCTAACCCTCTAATAGTAGTGATCCATTATCTTGTTAGGGTTTGTTGTTGGTTTTGTGCATGTGCAGAATATAAACTATTTTTGCAGATCGATAGTCAAAGACATATATTCAAACTACTGACATGTGGTTTTGCAGCTACGTTTGTTGAAGATTTATCTCTCAAACCACTTGTTTGCATTTTTTTTAATTTAGGAACATTTCCTTTGGTGCTCTAAAATGAATTTTGTTTGCAATTTTCTGATTGTGTTTGCAAAATGGTAGGTCAGTATGCTCTCACCTTGTGAAAACTCGGTGATCAAAAAACCAGACTTGTTTTTATGTGTTACTACCCTCACGATTTGGTATATCGAAGTATCCTCTCCCCTTGCACATTCATGCGATCCTGGGTGTAAGAGAAATAGTTACTAACTCTAGAAATTGGGCCTACCTGGGGATTTCATCACCCCAACGTGACTCAAAGGCAACGGAGCTAAAGCCAAGCTACCCCCGATTGGTATATAAATGTGAATCTTAAGGGAAAACCTAAGATTACGAGTGCGGATGTGTCATACGGACAGAGTAGTACTCCCATAAACCCTGTGAGCTTAACCTCTTCAGGGTGGAGTGCCACCTAATTGGTGATTAATCTCTTGCCCCATGTATGGCCACTCGAACGGGGTCCCGAACTAAACACCTTTGTGTAGTAAGCCAAAAACCTTCTATTTGCTAACGCAACACCGGTCGGTGTGAAGGCATCCACACTTTCGCAGTCTGTAGTAGAGGTGATCAATCTACCATGGGAGTTTCATGGGGGTTGGAAGCTTGGTTGGCCTGAGAAGAGAGTGCACTGTAAGGGGGAGCCCATGCAGCCAAGCTTCTGAATTCACACGCTACTGATATGCGGTTGGGGAAACCCACGTGGAATCTAGCGAATATTGTCCTGGCCTAACCTAGGATTGTACTTGTCTTATGTGTGCTTGCTTACATCCAAAACATTATGTTTGTCAAATTCTTGTTGGATTTCTCAAACAGTATACACAACATTCACAAATCTAGAAATGAAATAATCAACTTCAAACAATTTAGACTTTTCATCAAAACATCACAAAATTGAATTCGAGTCCAACAATTTTTTCCTGTTGTCAAACATCTTTTCTCAGTGTTTATGTTAGAAACCATAACTGAAATTGCTCAAAATTTTCATTATTCAACCATTAGCTTGCATTTTACCTTAGGTTCAACATTGTTAATTTTAGTTGCATTCCCTAGGCTTCATAATTATCCTGTCCTACATAGTTTTGCCCTTAGGCTTCCATCTTTACAGACTTTGGATTAGGCTACTTCATCGCACTTTGCAAAATCATTGCCTTCAAGAGTAGGTTATCTTGGGACTGAGTCAACAATCTCATTTTCAGTCATTGTCCTTTTTTGCAAGAATTTCCAACTCAATAGTCTAGTTAGGAAAACTCACTAGTCATTTTTGACCTTGTCACTTAGTCCCTTTAACAAGTCCTTTGATAACCAAAATTAAGACAGATTAAGCTTAGAGTGGTTAGGAAAACCTTTCTCCACATTGCATTCATCTTAGTCCATACTTTGCATATTTTATACCTAAAAATCAAAAAAATAAAAATAAAAAAAAATCCAAAAATAGTGTTCATCCTAATCCTCATTTTGCACCTTGACATTGCATTAGTCACCTTTCTAGTCAACATTGTCATCTTAGTCCTCATTCTGCACCTAGTCAATTCTATCACCTTTCATTAATCAACATTGTCCCCTTGACATTTGACATCTTTCTTTGGTAATCTCGTCAGCTTGCATCAATCATTTCCTTAGGAAAATGTCATAACCACCTTGCATTGTCATTCTTTATCACAAAAACACCAAAAACATAGACTAGTTGTCATCTTCATTTTGAGCAAGCTCATTTTATGGTGGAAACAAGACTCCAAAAATGATGACAAATGGCAAACTTTTGACAAGATCCCACTTCCACTATCAACAACCCCACGTATGATCCAAATTGGACTTTTGACGATCCATTTGGCAATTCAAACAATCAAACTCTCTCGACAACACCATTGTCATCAAACAGTCCCTTTGAACCCTACTTACGTAAGGATGAGTATGGTCAAATACTCGAAGAGAACCTAGAGGTAGTAGCACAAGACCCAGAGGCTTCTCAATTCGTCGAACACATGGTCCTATATGACAGAGACAGATACTTGGCCATACTCTTAAGTCAAGGAGCCAAATTACCTAAAGGATTCGACATCAACACGTTGAGATCAACATCTCCAGACCCTAATGTCAACAACACACACAATATATCAAATAGTGGTCAACCTTCAAACACTACGAGCAATACTTTCTTTGACACTACAATGACAGTACATGCTACTCCCAACATCCCAAACACCTCCAACTCAATAAACACAACATCCATTGGAGGATCAGAATCAACCACAATGCCCCCAACATCCATGACACTATCACAATCGGCCAGAACCACCTATAGCTCCTCGACAACATGGGAAAGTTATTCAAACCCTCTCTTTACCATGACAGTAAATGCCACGGGGGCATCATCAAGTCACAACAACCCCCCCTTGACAGCTACATCTACTACCATGAGCACACCTTTGACACATCCACTCATTGGTATATCACAAAATCCTTTAGGAGGAAGAAAAAGACGTATCTTTATCCAAGGACAACAACAACATGTTAACACACCAACACAGTCAAATGTCATTGCCTCCCAAGGACCAAATGCAAACATACCCCTGGTTCAAACCCAACAATTTGGACAAGGTGGCCAAATAACACAACCCATGGCATCATTCATACATAATGTTCAGGGTCACCATATTCCCCAGGTAACGACACAAATGGTTGGGGGACACATCCCAACATACGCATCACACATCCATACTCACCAACATACCCCGAATACAAACTTTCAATACCAACAACACATAAATCCAAACACATCATACATGTCACATCAATCCATAGCTCCGCAATACACCAACATCCACGCACAACAAATGGGGATCTATGGTGTACCAACTAATCCACCGTATGGGACTACAAATGACCCCACAATAGATGACTTATGAGCACAAATGAGGGGTCTAGAGAAAACAATCCAAAACATACAAATATCAGGCAAGAAATCAGAAGTGTCATACGACCTAAACATCTACCCATTCGACATGAACTTATACATGCCACCATTTCCTCAAGGATATCTGTCACCCAATTTTACAAAATACAAAGGAAAAACAAACCCCATCGAACATGTCCACGAATTTGTAACCAATTGTATGGATGTCGCCTATGAACAAACATACTTGATGAGACTTTTCTCTAAAAGTCTGGCGGGTCCTGCCCTTGAATGGTTCTCCACCCAAAAGGATATCCAAACATGGGATGAGCTTAAACAAAAATTCATAAAAAACTACGCATATAACATCAACATAGACACCTCTATTACTAGCTTATGCAATCTCACGCAAGAGGATGCTGGTGAGACATTCATCCCATTCTTTCAAAAATGGAGAAGTTTAGCTAGTTGGTGTCACATTGACATACCCAAAAGGGAAAAGGTCGACATGTTCGTTCAAACACTTCTAGGTCCCCTAAAATATGCATTCCAAGTGCATTGTTGCACAACATTCACAGACCTAGTCGAAAAGGGGGTCCAGATTGAGAAAGCCCTTATCGCAAAGGGAGAGCTAATATACAGTTCCAAAAACAAAAATGTAAATCCTCCTGTTGACAAGAATAAATATTGGGTCAAAAATAAACATGTTACAAATGACGGTGTTGTGGACACCAAGGCTGCACAAATGGTCGGTCCTGTATTGGCTTTAAAAGGGGTTCAACCGCAAAACAACCATACAACGATATCAACACCCCCTACTAATGTCCCTTCAAACAATCAAAGCGGTCAAAACAATCAAGGACAATACTGTCAGATGAGACAATTCCCTAGGGGTCGCACATACACTGCTTTGGGGGAACCCATTGAGGAAGTCCTCAAGAAATGTCTTCAAAATGGCATCATCACACTTCAAGAACCAAAACCATATGACCCAGGACAATTCAAACTAGCATGGTGGAATGATAAATGCATTTTGCGAGTACCATCGGGCAAAAGGACATAAAACCTCTCATTGTCGACAACCGAAAAACCTAGTACAAGATCTTATCGAAAGTCGTATCATCGAAGTAGGTGGATCACAATTCGCCTCCAATTCATATCATACTATTCATAAAAATCCACCGCAGGACCATGGTTCTAATAATGCTTTCGCATCAGGTTCACAGATAAACAATAATCAAGCTAACTTCGCTCGAGCCAAGTACGACTATTCTAGTGGACCAATTATAAATAATGTACAAACTGACGTTGAATATGTCAACACCATTACGATCAAGAAAGCACCTCAGTGTAATGCTACTACTCGAAGTGGCAAGGTCACCATAGCTAGTCCACCTCCCGCCTGACAACCCAAAATCACCATACTGGGCCCATCTGCTAAACAGTCAAAGCTCGTCCCAACCACCAATCAGTGGCAACCCAAAAGTCAGTTCAACCTTATCGACCAACTAGGAAAGACTCCCACACAAATCTCTATACTTGAGATGCTTCGTATCTCTCCCGCGCACAAAGATATCCTAGATAAAACCCTGCTAGAGTCGTCAGTCCTGAAGGATATTGATGTCAATCAATTTGAAACCATGGTGGGATACCTCACTATGCCTCACCACATCACCTTCTCGGATCAAGACTATTCATCACCCAAAACCAACCACAATGATGCATTGCACATAGAAATTTTTTCCACAAACACAAAGTTAGACGGGTTTTAGTAGATGGCAGAGCAGGATTGAACATATGCTCCCTCAAACTGGTTAAGGCTTTAGGGTTCTTTGATGCATGCGTAGACCCAACAAATAGTATAGTGATAAAAGCATACGATGACGAAGAACGCTCTTCACGTGGCATTATCTCCCTCCCTATCAGAGTGGGACCGGTCATTGTAGACACCACCTGCCAGGTCCTAGATTTGGAACTACCATATAACATCTTGCTCATCCATCCATGGATTCATGCTTTAAAAGCTGTTCCGTCCACATATAACCAATGCCTAAAGTTTCCATTTGACAACAGGGAAATAACCATATACGGAGACCCCGACCCCTTCCAATATTGTACCAACCTAAGGGGTATTTTTGAAAACTGAGTGCCTATTAATTGCGAAGCACCTGGCTCCTCGTTATCCAAATACATTGATCCATCCACACTCACATCATTTTCCGCATCCACTCCATCCATGTCTTCCACCACACCACCACCTCCAGCAAACCCTAAGGCTGAATCCACTGTCAAAATCCAGGACCTCAGCTACGGAGAATTCAAACTACATACAACATACAACATAACAACAATACCCAAGTCTCCAAAGGTGTATGGTCGGCCATGTTTCAAAATGGAACCCAAGGAAACTTTCAAAGTTCCACCAAAAACAATTTTCATTAAATGGGGAGACATGAGTAATGAGGACCTTGCTAACATCATAGGATGGATCTATAAAGATACTGTCGCACTACCCCCATTACCAGTTCAAAAATATGGTAAGGGTTATGACATAATGAAGGCTAAAGGCTACGATGGTACTAGTGGCTTGGGAAGAAATAAAACTGGCCGGAGGGAGCCTATAGAACCTTTTCAAATTCCAAAGTATCTTGGATTAGGGTTTGGATCTCCTGACTATGAGGATTGACGTACCTTTGAACTTTCAAGTGAGCGAGTACATGCTTCGGAAAGTGTCGAGACCACTAGGGAAACCCTCACTAACACTGACTCCCAAGAGTGGGAATTTGGCTCAGAACAATCCCTCAGTGACTATTGCCTAGATGATTTGTTTGTTGAAGAGGGGGAACTGACCTCTAAACAAAGATTTTGGAAAACATTTAAAATTGAACAGGCACCAAGTAGTCAAAGTCCCATTATCACTTCTCATGACATACAACATCTAGCATATGAACCCCTTCAGTCCAATCCATTTGAAGTATCAGTCGACACTAACAACTAGGACTCTAAGGCCTTCACCCCTTATTTTGACAACGAATATGACACTAGTGAAGGGGAATATTGGATAGAGTCTGATGTAGAGTTAGATGATGATAATTTCATCTACAACATCACTGAATCAGTCTGCATGTTTTTCGCATCCTCACCTCAATTCACCAACATTGACGATGGCATTTCCTTAGTTTACCCTGAGCTAGTCGATTGGGACCAACAAGGCCTGCCAGTCCTAGACACATTTCAGAATGATGAGGCAATTGCTGAGATTATGGGATTATGTGAGGGCATACCCAATGGGGACCACAAGTCAGGATTCACCATTGATTTAGATTGCACGACATACTTTGGCGAGACTGCTTCGTCCTCCAGTCGCAAAAGTAAAAATAATAATAAAATAAAAAATAAAACGTCCCTAGGTGAAAATCGAAAGGCATCTTTTGACGATAAAATAGTAAAAATAAAGGACGTATCTGCGGGCGAAAACCTCTCTGAGGCACCCAAAGATGGAGGACTAAACGTTCTCCCCGTGCAATAGGAGAAATTAGCTATGCTTATCAAAGACACAATAGAGGATAACATATCAACTGCAGAAGATCCCAAAATGGTCCTCTTTGCTGCATCATTGATTGAAGAAGAGAAATCAAAATTTCATAAATTCTTTGTAGAATGTAAAATCAATTTCGCATGGTCCTATGCTGACATGCCAGGATTGGATCCAGAACTGGTTCTATACCATTTGCCACTATTACCTAATGCCAAACCAATCAAGCAGAAGTTACGCAAAATGCACCCTCAAGTTACTCTATTGGTTAAAGCTGAGTTAAAGAAATTGCTAGACGCCGGATTCATACGGTCTATTGACTATGCTGAATGGATATCTAACTTGGTGTTAGTAACAAATCCAAATGGGTTGATCCGCGTCTATACAGATTTCATAGACCTAAATAAAGCATGCCCAAAGGATGACTTTCCTTTGCCAAACATTGACATCATAGTTGACCTCATAGCAGGATATGAGATGCTATCCCTCATGGATGGTTTCTCCGGCTATAATCAGATTCATATTGCTCCTGAAGACCATCACAAAATGGCATTCACTTTCCCATGGAGTACATACTACATTGGAATGTCATGCCATTTGGTCTCAAAAATGTAGGTGCCACATATCAAAGAGCCATGACCACAATCTTTCATGACATGATGCACAAAATAATGGAAGATTATGTAGACGACCTATTGGCCAAATCAGTAACCAGGGAGGATCATCTGAAGGTGCTAGACACAATTTTCAAGAGACTAGAAGAGTACAAAGTTCAGCTAAATCCTAAGAAGTGTGTTTTTGGGGTCACATCGGGTAAACTCTTGGGATACATAGTTTCCCGAAGAGGCATAGAGGTCGATCCGACAAAGGTCAAAGCCATCATAGACATGCCTTAGCCCAGAGGAATTAGTGAACTTAGAACTCTACAAGGCAGGGTACAATCTATTCGACATTTCATAGCCCAACTGGCCAACAAGTGTCACCCATTTCAATATTTGTTGCGCAAAGGTATCCCCTTTGTGTGGACAGATAAATGCCAGGAAGCCTTTTAGAAAATCAAAGATTACCTACTGTCAACGCCAATCATCATGCCTCCCATTCATGGAAAGCCATTGATCCTATACATCTCGACAACTAGTTTAGCACTGGGGGCATTACTAGCACAAAACGACCAAGAAGAAAAAGAAAGAGTTATATATTACATTAGTCGAACATTGGTCGGGTATGAACTAAACTACACACCAATTGAACGAGCTTGCCTAGCCATGGTATTTGCAGCACAAAAGCTAAGACATTACATGTTGAGTCACCAGACACAACTAGTAGCAAAGATCGACCCACTCAAATATTTGTTGAGTCGGGCAGCATTAACTGGACGTTTGGCAAAATGGGTCATGATTCTAAGCGAGTACAACATTCAGTATGTCGGAAGAAAGGCTATAAAAGGACAAGCCATAGCAGACCAGCTGGCAGATGCACCTTTGCAGAGTGATCACCCGTTAGTGGCAGATTTTCTAGATGAGTCGATATTCCATACGAAACCTAAGGCACCTTGGCGACTCTACTTTGACGGATCACACACACATCATGGCTCGGGGGCAGGAATCCTCTTCATCACCCCACAAGGAGACTCCATTCCTAAATCTTTCCACATCGCCTTCCCATGCACAAACAATGTGGTAGAATATGAGGCATTAGTTACAGGACTCAGAATGGCAATAAAATGGAAGATTAGAGCACTACATGTCTACGGGGACTCTTAGCTTGTCATCAACCAGGTTAATGATGACTATGACACAAAAGATGAGAAGTTGATGCCTTATAAATGAATGGTTGATAGTTTCCACACATACTTTCATATGGTAACTTTTGAACAAGTTCCGAGAGCCCAGAACAAAGCGGCAGATGCTATGGCTACAATAGGCTCTCTCCTTGACATACCAAGCAATTTGCCTCAGTTGGAATTCCTAATAGAGCAATTATTGGTCCCTGCCTATGACATTCCAGAGTCAGAAATGGTTTGTGAACTTGTTGGTCCTGACTCTCCCTGGTATCAGGATATTTATGACTACCTAAAATCTCAAACCCTTCCACCAAACCTGTCTAATAACCAAAGGAAGTCCTTCATTCGAAAATCCGTAAGGTATGCCATCGTCAGTGACACCCTTTACCGCCGTAGCTTTGATGACACCCTCCTTAGATGTCTCGACACCAACGAAGCACATACGACCTTACGAGAAGTACATGATGGTATATTGGGGTCTCATTCAAGTGGTCCTACTCTAGCCAAGAAAGTGACGAGACTTGGGTATTATTGGTCGACCATTGAAAAGGATGTAATAGAATATGTTAGGACTTGTCGCAAATGTCAGATTCACAGTGATTTGATCCATGCTTTAGCACAAGAACTTCGGCCGATCACTTCTCCTTGGCCCTTCGCTCAATGGGGACTCGACCTTGTGGGTAAGATTCATCCAACCTCGTCCAATGGCCACAAATTCATCATCACCGCCACTGAGTATTTTACGAAGTGGATCGAAGCCATTCCTTTGACATACATAACCGGCAAACAAATATCCAAATTCATTCTTAACTAGATCATTTGTCGGTATGGCCTTCCGCAATCCATCATCACTGATAATAGACATCCATTTAAAAACCAAGACGTTCGGGAGTTATGTGAGCGATTTCACATCCAACATCATTTTTCATCTCCGTACTATCCACAAGGAAATGGTCAACCTGAGGCGTCAAATAAAACTATTGTCAAAATCCTCAAAAAGACTATCAATGACGCTGGCCGTGACTGGCACATACAACTCAACCCGACTCTGTGGGCTTACCAAACTAGCATTCATACACCTACAGGAGCCACTCCATTTTCCCTAGTCTTTGGCGCTGAGGCCATCTTGCCCATTGAGGTTGAAATTCCTTCGTTGCGAGTCTCCCTGAAGGGTTTAACTGATGAAGAGGAGTATAAACAATCACGCTTGCACGAGCTAGAAATGCTAGAAGAAAGAATGCAAAATTCACTAAATCATCTCCAAGCATATCAGAACCGTCTTTGTCTCAACTACAATAAGAAGGTTATGGTCAGGAAATTTGACATTGGTGACCTAGTTCTCATGCAGAACCCCAAGAACCAAGCTGATAGAGAAAAGCAAGGAAAGTTTGAACCAAACTGGTTGGGTCCCTACATTATCATATCTTCTTTTAGTTCTGGAGCTTATCAGCTGGCCACGCCAGAGGGAGAAACTGACAGAGCCCATCAACAGTTTACATCTCTGAAAGTTCTACGCATAGCATCAGGGGATTGAGCTGAAAACTGTAAAATACAAAAAAAAAAAAGAGACAGAGGAAAAAAATAGTAAAGAGAAAAATAATTCGTCCAAAAGTGAAAACCTGGCAAATAAGCACTTTGGATAAGTACCATGGTGAAAACTTGGCAAACAGGCACCATGCGTAATCAATCATTGCTCTGTCATCTACTGTCACTTTGTCTGCCTTGGCCTAGGATGAAAGGTATTTCTACCATTATCATGCATATCACCACCACATTCTACCTTACCTATCATTGTTGATAAATGATTGACATCAAGTCCTGATGACTGTCCATCTGGTAGACCATCAACATCCCCTTCATGTCGCTTAAAGATGGCTAAGTCTTGGACCTGATTGGGGGAAAAAAATTTATCATGTAATTGCAGTGGATGACACACATGGTTTTGACAAGTTGGAAAAAAGTTATGAAAAAAGACCAAAAACATCATACAAAGTCCTAAAAAAAGATAAAAACATCATAAAAAGTCCTTAAAAAAGACCAAAAACATCATAAAAAGTCCTAAAAAAGACCAAAAACATCATAAAAAGTCCTGAAAAAATACCAAAAACATCATAAAAAGTCCTAAAAAAATACCAAAAACATCATAAAAAGTCCTGAAAAAAGACCAAACACATCATAAAAAGTCCTGAAAAAAAAAAAATTAAAAAAAAAAACCTAAAAATCAAAAAATGTTCTGAAGAAACTTCAACAAAGTCAAAATGTCTGCAACATCCCAAAAACATCATGTCGGTCATATCAATCAGTCTTTGTCGTTTGTCCGAACTACGTTGTTTCTGCGCATTTGCTACATAGGCAAGACTCATTTTTGCATCCCCGAGACATTAGGTCAGTCCTGTTAGGTTTGTCAAAATAAAATCATGGCACAATCTTTGGTCATCAATACAAAGTCATTGGTCATGTCGAACTACAAGGTCTCTGAGTGTATCACATAGGCAAGGCCATCTGTCGATGAGCCCCTGAGGCCGCACTAGGTCAGTCCATTAGGGTTCATGGCACTACACTGGCACACATGTCAAAATATCTTCAAGGCAAAGCGAATCCTTCCCTAATGGGTAAATTCCTAAAAACAATTCATGGCAATCAGTTATTTCAATATGACAATCTCATCATGCCTTAGGATGTGTCCTTCCTAGGCATCGTCACTGTCATTCGACATTTTGAGGGATCCTCTTGACATCTAAGGATCACTCCCCCTTGACATCAGTATTCTTCAGATGTGTCCTTCTGAAGAACCGGCTATGTCGTTTATGCCTTAGGATGTGTCCTTCCTAGGCATCGTCATCATCACTGTCACATGGCATTTTGAGGGATCCCTTTGGACATTTAGGGATCAATCCTCTTGACATTAACATTATTCAGGATGTGTCCTTCCTGAATTCGGCAATTTTTTGACATTTGTCGTCTTAGCATCCTCAACACTTTCACACTCTAGCATCTCATCATCATCAAACTTGACATCTTGACATTGAAACAATGGATATCCAGAAGCACTTGGAAAACACATGGCACTTGTCTTTTGGCTTTTTATCATAGTATTAGTTTTTCAACGAGATCCCCGTAATAGGATTTAGAGAAGCAGCGGCGTATCATGATGATTGACACGTATGACTACTAGTTTCTCAGCGAGGTCCTGATCCTGGGATTTAGAAAAACAGCGACATATCATGATAAGGGCTCTTTGTTTTATATTTTGACAAGCATGTTGCTAGTTTCTCAAGGATGTTCTGGAAACAGGATTTAGAGAAGCAACAACGTTTCATGAATTGTCTTTGTCTTTTTCTACCTGTGGATTGTCTTGACAAAAAGATTGGGGCAACATGACCCTTAGTATGAGTTAGGACATTCCTTATCTGTGACTGTCTATTTTTCAAGTGGATGACCTTGCACACCTTGGTCTATGTCATATCATGGTGTTTGTTGTCCATTTGTGTCATTTTTACCGCCCAATGATGATTAAGAACAATAAATATTAAAGTCCTACTGCAAGTTTTGAAGGATTCTTTCATCTAGTCTGCATCTTCATCATCCATATCATTTGCACTAACATTCCTTTGTCTCGTCATATTCTAGTCCTCTTGTCCATTTCAAGAGCACACCCATGTTCTTGGAACCCGTCTTTCCTCTCGAGGGGGCATACCGTAACCCTCCTCGACGTTCTTCCTCACCTTATTTTGCACTAGGGCATATTTTTGGACTTATTTTCTTTGTCACAATGCGACATGCTACATTATGACAAAGAGGGGCAAAATGTAGACACTAAAAATTGTCCTAGGCTTGCAATTTCTAAATTCTCTATTATTTTCCCTTTTGTCTTTGCTAATTAAATAATTTTTAATTATTTAATTATTTTCTAAAGTCATATGTCTTCTATTAATTAAATAATTTTAATTATTTAATTAATTCATTCCTATATTTATTTCTTGCTTGATTAATTAAATAAATTTTATTTATTTAATTACGTCACTAATTAAGTCTTCTTTCTAAAATTAAGTAAATTCTTATTTATTTAATTTTGTCCACTTTCCACTATAATAAAATAATTATTTTAATTATTTAATTATTCATTAGCCTCTTCTCTCATTAAATTAAATAAATTTTATTTATTTAATTTGGTCCACTCTCTTGACTTTTGAATTAAATCATTATTTAATTCAAAATGATTCCTTTTGTCACATTCCTCTATAAATAAATAATATCTTTATTATTTAATTATTCATTGGTCGCCTAAATTAAATAATTTTTATTATTTAATTTCTCCTATCACCTCTTTGTCTGTGCCAATCTTATCTTCCACATCAAATCTTATCTCTTGACATCTCATTCAATTTCATCCCTTGATTGAATTATCTTATAATTCAATCTTAGCCCTTCATTTCTTGTCATTTGCCCTAATTTTGACCTAACCCTAGTCCATACTACAACATTCAATTTTGGCCATTGATTAAGACACCTTATTGACATTCAATCTCATTCGTCCGTTCAAAATGGCATTTTCTATAAAATGCCATTTTAATCTCATTTTTAGACATAAGGAGGCATTGGATTTCAGACATTAAACTTTGCAGCATTTGTCATCTTACTTCATTTAGTCTTGACATATTTAGGCATAGGCATTTCACTTATATTGTCATAGGCATTAGGCATTTAGACTTTATTCAAATCCTTCGAAGCTTGGTGTAGGACATAAACATCTATTTGTAGATTGCTCGCATGATGAATCTGAGGGCAACACATCAACCAGCAAGCTAGAAGGTGTTACAAAAGTGAATCATGGAGGTCTCGACAGTTTTATAGTATAATCGTTCTTTTGTTTACTTCCATTGTATTTTGTAATTGCTTTGGGTTTATGGTCTCCATTGATCTAATCTAATTCTAAAATAACCCTTACAAAAAACATAAAACTATATGTGTCATCTGGAAGAGCTTGGGTAAAATGAAAAAAGTTCCAAATTTTAATTCGGTGTTTTGTCCAATTTCAATTTCCCAATTATCAAGAAGCTATTGGTCAGTTTACCTGCAAGAAAGTGTTTTAAATGCCAAAATCAATCTTCAATAGTCCTATTATTTTCTTAAATCTTTCACTCTCAGCTGGCAAGCGACTCTATCAAGGAAAATGCAAAAATATTCTCCCAACAAGTCCACAATATGTAGTTACAATATGAAGCAGGCTTTTATTATTTAGTAGTTCAAACTTTCACAAAATGATTTCAAGAAACAATGACAGCAAATGGTGCGAGAGATGGCCAATGGCAAGGAATGAAAAATATAATAGGGTTTCCAAACATTCCAGAATGCAAGAGGCAATGCTTCACACAATCGCAGTAGTTAGTTGCATGATGAAGACATATGAAATGTTTCTTGGTTGCTACGGAGAATAAAATTTTATGATCATTAGCCTCTTCCCTTTACATATTATGTCCAATATAAAAAGTTGCATTATAAATAATTGGTCGATGTACATATAGATGAGAGTGCACTTTTCTTTAATTGATTTAATCCTAACATTCCTTATAGCCTGCGGTTTCACTAAAGGATTACCTAGGATACCTATTCTAGATTTGCCAAAACTACAATTTGGGTATCATCTGGTTGATTGTTGTCACTCCTTATAAACAATTCATCCCTTGGCACCTCTGTTTAAAGTTACAAAATGTCTCCATCTATGTGCTCCCGACAGTATGGAATTACAAATGAGAGGAACAAATTTCCTAGGTGCCATAACTTCTCAAAGAAAATCTGAGGGAGGTCATCAAAAGGTTGATCAGTGTCCAAAATAACATTTCACAAAATAGGTGCCTTGGTAAAAGAAGTTATGGGATTGGGTCTGCACCATGTTTTCCTCCCAAAAGAAGCATAAGAGAGTCTTGTTTTTGGATTGTACAGTCCATAAGAGATTCTGAGACAAATCAAGCAGGCAGCTTATGCACTACATTTTTATGCCCAAACCTACATACATACCACTTTCCATGTCGGAGGTTACCAGGAAGTTGCAAGCTGAATAAACATACATTATTGGTGAACAGAAGTTGGTTCTTGAACCCAAGGCATATTATAGGTACAAAAGAGTTGCTTATGAAGCAAGATGTCAACTAAACACCTTGAGAACAAAGAGTGAATACACATAAAGACACTGCACTATTTAAGTCATTGAAACTCAAAGCCTCCTCTGGCAGTCCAAAGAAGCAGTTCTTACATTCCTTTGACAAGTACTTTAAATTTAGCATAAAGTTAAACGCAGATCCAATATGTCCAATACCCTGCTACTGTCCATATTTGCAAGCCCATGGAAATGACCTTTGTTGGGCCCTTAAGAAATATTCTTTCTGAGTTGTTGTTGATAACAAATTTAAATTTTATTATCATTTCAGTGTTCTATGACTAATGTACTCACTATCAAAACAATGCCCTAAACCATCATGTTCTTATGAATGTGAGGATGCCTATCGGCTATCAGAACAAGTCCTGAATCCAGTATAGAATGACTGCATTACTGTAATCAATATCTGAATTACAGAGAAGCATTGGGGTTTTTATTTTGAAACAAAATGATTTGCCCAGATTTATGGGCCCGTTTAGCTACATTCTATCCATACTTTGCTAATCCTTTTAGCCACACGGGAAGAAGAAGTTTACGGGTAGGTATCTTGAAATTTGTATTTGCCGATTATTTTTCTTTGGAGGTTTCATTTTGTCTTCATATTTTCTTCTGGGATGAATTGAAAAATGCAAGAAAGGGACAAGGGAAAGCAAGTTACGGCTGTAATGATGCAGGACATGAGCCAAGAGAGGATTGCATGCTTGCTGCCAATGAAAGGGACAAGGCAAAGCTATACAATGTGAAAACTGTAAGCGGTAGAATGGGGAAAACAAGTTAAACAATGCATCTACGCTCCTAAATAGGACATTGCATCTAAGATTAAGAAATTTAAACTAATTTAAACTACAAATCTACAGAAATTTATCCTATTTCTCTCTAACTCTAAAGATTGCACTAATCTACTTAGCTCTCAGATTTGTAAGCTAATTAAACTATTGAAATGACACTTAGAGAATGAGAAATGAAATAATTCTATTCCTATGTGATTAAATATGCAAATCTATTGTAATGGCAGCCATGACTGCAAAGGCTGAATGCTTGATTGCTGCTTGATGCATGCTGGATGAATACTTGAATGCTTGATTGCTTGGACGCTTGGATGCTTGGAAAACCTGCAGAGTAAGATTGCACAAATTGGGATCCATTTCCTATAGCCAAAGAGCTGTATTTATAGCTTTCACAGCAGCACAATTGCACAGGGATACGGGATAAGGGGCTGTGATTCAATCTGGAGAATTGAAAGGCATGGGATGAGAAGATGGAGTTGATCATGGAGGATTGTTCCTCCCCATGAAAACACCAGGCAAGAAGAGAGGGAGGATTGATGGAAGAAGATTGAGAGGACTTCCTGCAAGTTTGTCCCTGAAGCTCTTCCCGTGAATGGAATGCAATTAATTAGATTTTTGAAAAATCTAATTTTATTGGTGAGTGAATAGTGTAAATGATTTATGCATAAATTAAATATTTTTAGTTTATTTAATTTTAGCAAAAGAAGAATAAATAATTTAATAAATCAAACTATAGGATTTGTTTATTAAATTAAAATATTTGGAAAGTGATAATTAAATAAAAGATTTTTAGAATATCTTTATTTAATTAAGAAGAAATGTGATGAGGTAATTAAATAACACAAATTATTGAAGCTGTGTATTTAATTTTAAGATAAAATTAATAGATAAAGTATAAAAGAAATATTAATGAT
>VDFB02046648.1:0-16521 GCA_007258455.2 Sequoia sempervirens
GTTGGAAATTTAGCAACTCTTGTAGGAAGGTGAATTTGGCTTTCAAACAAGAATTGTGGAAGAAAGTTTTGTAGAGTGATAGCTTGATTGTAGACAATGGGAGGTGGGTTAATTTGAAATGAACCCATGGTGCACGACATTCTATTGCAAGATGCACCTTACCTAGCTGAATTTAGAAATTACGGGTCGCTAGACTACTTCCTGAAGCTGGATGGTTTTGATGAAGACATTGCACTAGAATTAACCTAAACATTTTCTGAAGGAAAATCTATAGTAAAAAGGCTAGCTCAGGTCATGGCAACTGAGGAAAGGATTGCAGAAGTTATAGGGTTACCTACTAATGGTGAACATTACCCTACTATACAAGATGATTTGGATTCGATATGTGATGTGCCTTTTATTTCATGCTTTAATGGATGGATGCATACGGTATGATGTGATGTGATGTGCTTATGTATTATAATCATGTATGGATGCAATGTGATGAATGCACTTATTTTATTTATGATGTGAGATGTTTATGAGATGGATGCAATGAAATGGATGGATGTGTTGCCTTCTTTTTCAATATGTTTGTATGATATGTTATGATATGCAGGATGTATGGATGGATGTATTTCTTTTTGTTTACTTTTCTGATGTGATTTGTGATGTCATGATGTATATATGCATATGGATGTATATATATGTATATATGGATGGTGTTTTTAGTATGGATGTTATGAATGTTCATGATATGGATGTCTATGGATGATAATGCAATGTATTAAGATGCTTAGAATAACAAATCTATATTGTCTGAAACAACTTAAGTGATAATGATGATGCAATAGAATATGTTTCCCATAATTATGATATGTTGTGATGATGCAAGATGTATGTATGCTAACAATTTGTGGATGCAGGATGGATGCATGATGATGTTTTTGTTTATTTTCATTATACCAGGTTAGCATGGAAAGAGGATAGAAGAATATAATTAATGATTTTACCATTGATTTTGAGATTGATTCAAAAATTCCAACAAGTCCATGATCCACTGAGACTTTATTAGATATGGTGATGAGATGGATGATTTTCTCATATCTAGGATTGGGATTTTTCACCAGAGATGCCAGGTCAGCTAGGGTTTAATTTACAATACTTAGGGACCCTCCAATTAGTGTGGACAAACAAGGTGCAAAAAGAACCTCTTTGCTCGAGCTACGGAAGTAGGTAGTTGTCTACATTATAAGATACATCACCTGTGAAGGTCATTTGTGAAACCTACATTTTGTGCACTTCAAACTCTTGAGTCACATGAGGCATAGGAGGATGATGAATGTGTCGAACATGCTATATAACCTTCTTTCCATCATGGCGGCCGAGACTGAAAAAGGTAGGGACAATTCTATTTCCCACCATTGCTTGATTAAAATACTAGTTGAAAAATCTCTCCATGATATATCTGGAATGACCTAGGAAGAATTCATAAATGTTGATCAAATTAGACTTAAGCACTTGTGGCCTAGGGTTTTACTTCAACCCCATAGGTCTAGTAGGAGATTGAGCATGATTGAAGCCACTCCTAGTGCTTCAACCTCTGGTGCAAGCTCTAGTGTAAACCCTTCTACAATAGAAAAAAATTATAAATATTAGTTCTTTTGAAACAAAGCACTCAGAAAAAGAAAGCTCTTCATCAGATTTTGATGATTATGTTCCCCTTGAAACTTGTTATCACGGAATCTAGCAGCGCTCGTTCCACGGATAACCCCCTACAAAACTTGTCTGTTTCCTAGGATTCGTGAAGTTCAAGTACGCATAATGAGGGCATTTTCATGCCACCTCGAAATGCGTTCCCAAGTTTTGAATAGTAAATTCCAACGTTCCCCCTTGATCGCCTCGCAAAGACCTTCGAAACAAGATCTTTCGCGATGTTTCACTGTTCGTACTTTGCAAATTGCGAAAAATGCAGTGGCACTGAAAAAGTGCGCTCCTGCAGTAAAATTCCAAAAATTTGACTAAGTCTGGAAATGCAAGGGCGCTAAAATTTAGCGCCCCTGCATGCAGTGAATTTCCAAAAAATGTAAGGGCGCTGAATTTTAGCTCCATTACATTTTCTTTCAAAACTTAACTTTTTTCATGCCTCTGGCACGTTTCTTCACGTTTTTGCATTTTTCGTCAATCGTGCCACTTTTCATGCCTAAATTTATTGCACAACTTGAGTTAGGTTTTTGATTTTCATTTTCACTTAAGTGAATGAAGTTCGCCATTTTATTTTTTGCATTTCTTTTTATCTCCTTTTCCTCTTGCTGGGCGAATTGCACTTCAACTGTAAATCACGTTTTTTGGAGTTTCACAATTCTTTTCTCAGCAAATTTTTGCGCCTTGGTTCTGGTAAGTATTTTCCATTGTCTTTTCCTTATTTTCTGTATATGATCTAATGTTCATTATTTATGTTTTATCCTTCGCATGTTTTTTCTTCTTTCGCGTTTTGTTCATTCATTTTCTTCATTCGCGTCCTCCCTTCTCCATTCGCGTTTTTTCCTCTCCTTACGCAATGTGATCTTCTTTCATTGTTTTGGATGCTTTTTCTTCCCTTCTCCATTCGTGTTTTCTATCTCTACGCATTTCTTTCTTCCCTCACACAACGCCATTTCTGTGTTCCATGTTTTGTCTGTTTCTCCTCACAAACTCGTATCTCTCCAATGTTGTTCTCAGCGCGTTTTTCATGTCATTCTTTTCATATGCTTTGAAGCAAACTTTGCAATCTCACAAAAGGAAAGATTTCTTGATGAAACCCTTGAATGCGTATGCATTTCCAAAGACATGAGTTTCAAAAGCTTTCTACAAATTTGCATATGTCAAAATCTCAAAGCGCTTTCGCCTTTCCTTTCTACATTCGCATTTGACAAATTATCATGAAATTGCAGAAGCGCTGAAATTAAGCGCCATGACATTTCAAAGATATCCAAAAATTTCCTAACACTGGAAAGTGTAAGGGCACTAAAATTTAGCGCCCTTACACCAAAAGCAATTTTTCTCAGAATGTAAGGGCGCTGAATTTCAGCGCCCTTACACTTTTTTTCAGGCTTTTCCCAGACCTTTCCAAATGAACTTCATTTTTGACCAGTGCATTCTTGAGCCTCATTTTTCCGCATTTGTGCATCATTTTGCGTGCCTCCCCATCCGCTCCATGCTTTTCCACCCTTGTGCTCATTTCACACTTTCCCATGTTTCCTAACAATTGGTGTTTGATCTGGCTAGACGGATTGCAGTCTACTCTCAGAGATCGTCAAGTCAAGAGTGCTCAGTGTTCCAGTTTCTTTTGATGACTGCTACGAAGCCTCCTTCTTCTTCGAAAGCAAAAAGCAAGATGAAGTACAAATATCAAGGCGTCTATCCTCCAACTATGGTGCTTTCAAAATTTGAAGAAATAAAGGATACAAAAGTTGGCCATCAAGACTTGGTTGACTTCGCAAAGTTGACAGAGACGAAGCCTCTCCCTGATTCAATGAGAGCAATCGTACACAGCAATCTCCACTTGGTGGCGATGTTCCCTATAGCTGCGCACAATACTGAGTTTGTTCTTCAAGTTGCGTCTCATTACATTGGAGAAAGCAGAAGTGTGATCAACTCTTCCGGGCACGAGATTCTGAGACTCGACCCCGATTTCTTTGACATTGTCTTCAAGGTTCCTCACATGGACAAATATATTGACATCTCTATATCAAAAGCACATGAGATCTTTGACACTGATCCCAATAAAGCCAAACAATTGATAAATACTCAATGGCTCAAGAAGCCTAGATCGTCTATTTCTAGATGGCCGAAAGGACTCCTGAGAAGTGACTTCAAAGATGACGTCAAGGATATGATCACGTTTCTGAGCAAAGTGAAGGGTTTGCCGGAATCATCCACCTTTCACGATTGGATGTATGAGTACATCAGGATCATAAGGAGGCAGAAGGTGCATATTGACTGGGGTAAACAAATCAGTGATGAGATGCACGAACAATTGATCAATGCTCCTTCTACATTGAAGTTCTATATGACTTCTTACCTGGTGTACGCAGCAGCTGTGATGAGACAATTCCTAGGTCTATCTACAAAAGGGAATCGAATGATGGTGCATGTGTACAGATATTTCTATCAGTTGGAGCTAAAGGAGAGCTTTCATCATTTCAGACGGGTCACTAATGCTTTCTTTGCGCCCTTACTCTTCAACTTTGATCCAGCTTTGGAAAGAAGAAGAGTGTCTGATGAGGCTTATAAGGTGGTAAGTAAAGTTGGATGTATTTTTCTCCAATTCCCAACATTTACTTACTTGAGAGTAGGTTGTTACACCGGTTGTCCCTACATGCTACCACGTTATCCATCGGATAAGTGGGTTCTCATGGAAACATGCAGACAGCTGATGTCAGAGCAGAAAGAATGAAGAAGCAACCACAAGCGTGGATTCAAGTTCCCACTGACCGTCGGCAGATATACTATCCAAATTTCACAAAAAGCTAAGTCTGTCTATGCTGAGATGCAGATCATGACCATCAAAACATACAGGTATAGGTTTGATTTTGACTACCGAGATGTCAGAAAGAAGTTGCAAAAGGGTCACCAACACAGGTACCGTTTTGAAGACATCTGGGCGGATTGTAGAGATGAAGAAGCCATTCACAAAATGGACTATTGTAGATTGACAGTTCAACAAATCAGAGATCTTGGTATCGCTGACCTACTAGAGGATTTTGAGGATCCAGGTGATATCATAAACGCTGTCTATGATGAGCAAGGCATTGCTAAAAGGCGTGCACCTGTCTGATGGTCTAGGAAAGAGGTCACCAGCATGAGAGAAAGGCTGAGACCAATCCTAGCCAACACAGAAGAATGGTTACACAAACATGGTCATACAATGAAAAGTTTCAGGACAGACTCAGAAGGAGAAGAGTCTGAGGCAGAAGCACGCCAACAGCAAGAACTCCGCGACAAAAACAAATCAGCGGCCATTCCCACTTCTTCACGGAGAGGCCCTAGGATCAAGTTCACTGTTGGTAAGAAAGATACCCAGGCTGTCCAAGAGACAGAGAAGACGGAATCTCATCCATCTCGCTCTAAGGGTAAAAATCCCATTCTAGAGGAGGTAGATTCCACGATGAAGAAGATACGCTAAGCGGAGAGCCAATCCGCGAAGATGAAGAAGATTATTGAAGCGGAACTCGATCTTGAAGAGGTTTCTGAAAGCGGGCAAGAGTCTGATGAAGATTCTGAAGAAGGATCTGAAGGTGACTTCGAAGGTGAGCCAGAATCAGAGAGACAAGAGGGTGATCAATAGGAACCCGAGCATGATGAAGAAATAACTGCTTCTCCTCCCGAGAACGTAGTTGAGGAAATCCACAGAACATCATCGCCCGTGATTTCAAACGTTCCTCATACCCCTCTTGAGTCAAGAACTCCTCCACCTCCTATTCCCTCGTCACCTATTCCTACCACAAGCATTCCTGCAGCTGAGATATCCCCTATCCCTGCAGCATCAACCCAGCTTGATACTCCTTCAGTGACAAGCATCCATACGGTTGATATACTATCAAGCCCACCATCGTCCATTCCTAGCTTGTCTTCGCCAACGTATGATATCACTTCTGAGAACGAATTCAATCGTTTCATGAATGAGTCAATGCGTGATCAACTCAATGTGTCAACTACAGGAGCGATGATGACAAACACTTCTCCAATTGTCACGATACCAATGGTGAGTTCAGATGTGACAATAACTTCAGAGGTGGCAATGGTGACTGACTTGACAGTAAATCTAGAAGTTCACACTTCTTTTCTTCCTCCTTGGCTAATATCTCAAAGTGTGGCGTAAAAGCAAATGATTTCTCAAGAATTTCGACCTTGAAAGAGATGGATTCTTCAAGGCCAAAGGAAGAATAAGGCAAAAGAAGTAGATTTGAATGTTGATAAGTCACGGCCACAAGTATGCTGAAATTGGCACACCACCGAATCAAGAAGGTGATGTCAATATGGAGGACTACACAGTAACAAAGGTCCAGCTTGGCAAGGTTACCAACGAAAGTGCAAAAGCCGATGCGCAAGTCACTTTGGATATCTTAGCAGGAAGGCTGGGCAAAGTTGAGCAATCTCGTAACATGTACAAAATAAATGAGCATTATGCCGCTTGTAAAGACGCCGGTTCTCCAAGTAATGCACAACGGCGGCGGTGGCAAGTATTGAAGACGAAACATCGAAGTTGAGAATTGCCTCAAAGGCGGTGTTATATGGTGGTTCGCTTCCACAAACTTTATTAAAGAAAAGCGTACTTTCGAGAACCTGAGAGACGTAAAATACCTTTTGTCATGAATTGATAAAGCGAGGTAAAGCTCGGCAAATTGGTGGAGGTTGGGGTAATTCCCAACAAAGAAAAGCTTGTAGAGGTAAGAGAATCACTGAAACATAGAATTCAAGTGGTTCAATCTCTTATAGAAGATCTTCACCAAATACAGGAAGATGTCGATGGGCATCGCACCATTCTTGACAAAGAATATCCCAGGAGAATTGCACAGTCCAGCTTCTTGAGGACAATGATATCTTCCTACCCGACCCGCGAAATATCCTGATCTTCAAAAAGGAAGCCATCCACGAATTTGATTAGCCAGTTGGACTTCGAAGCTTGAACATCATTTGTGATACAAGGCTCACATTGGACAGCACGAAGGCATCTTGGCCGAGGGTGTAAAAGGTTCACTCATCACGCCATGAGAGATCGATCCACGATAATTCCACACCATTGTGGATTACGGATTGGTCGGATAGAGAGGATTAGATAATAGGAGACTAGGGAAATTTGAAGACTTCCTTTTGATGCAAGAGGCATTAAATGACCCCCTATTCTCCAGTGTTAGACATTTCCGGTGCATCCCATTATGCATCTTGTAAATATTTCGACATTTTCAAATGTCATTTTGTAAATTGTAGTTACACCAAGTTAAAAGATGTAATATTTTCAAAACAAATTACACTTTGACTTTGGTCAAAGTTAGGTGAGATTTCCTAAAATCACTCACCTAACTCTCCCTGATTTTCTCAATCTCTTTCCTTCTTTTGCTCATCCCTCTTTCTATATAATGTGAGGGATTTTCATTGTAATATTATCTTTTAGCCTTTTGCAACGAAGTGCTGCCCTTTTGTAAGCAAATTTGTGAAACTTTGCGTTCATGCTTTGTGAATGAGATTCAATCAATAAAGAAAAGGATTGCAAGCCAAACTTTGCATTGGATTCGATACTTTTGTAAGTTGATTTGATTTGGTAGTGATTAGTTCGAGGAATCTGAAAGACTCTAAGTAGTTGATGTAAACTTTGTGTTACATTTGTTATTTAGATTGCATTGTTATTTCTATTTATCATTGGTTGAATGATCTACAAGACTTTGTGCTTGTAATCATTCATGCTCTTGCATGTTCTGGTTGAGTGATCTACAAGACTTTGTGCTTGTAATTATTCATACTCTTGGATACTCTTGTCGAAGGATCTACAAGACTTTGTGCTTGTAATGCGTTAGATTATACGACCTTTTGTTGGATGATCTACAAGACTTTGTGCTTGTAATCATTCATGCTGTTCGAAGAATTGTTGCGTCTAAGAAGACTTTGTGCTTCTAACGTAGCAAACGGTACGTCTACACAGATCCAACACTGATAAAGCTACGGAACGACTTTGTGCCTTCATGAGCTTTCCCTTTTTACTTTGTTTGTTTATTAATCACTTCAGGTATCTCTACGCTTCGCTTTGACGAGATAGAGATATTGGTATTACTGCTAGTTGTTAGTTTCAAGTTATCAAAATTTGGAGCTTCCAACCACGTGAAGCATTGTAAACATCTTCTACGAGAAAAAGAGAAGGATAGATGTAACACACCCCACTCCATTGAATTTAAGTGTACATTTTGTAATTACTTGTGTGATTTACTATTGTTTCTCTTAGCAGTAAGAAGGGCGCCTCCCCTTTCCGAGAGGAGAGATTCACATCTCACATAGCTATGGCTGAAGTCCAAGTTGTGTAATCTATCGAAAGCTGATTACATAAATTTCACCAAACAGTTTTTTGGCGACTCTACTGGGGAACCTACATACATAATCTAAGCCTCACGCTTCGGATTGAAGTAGATAAGTTTCCTTTTTCTTGCTATTCTTTTGTATATTGTTAACTCTGTAAGACCCTTTGTATTCAGATTTACATTCTAGCGGACCGAATATATACAAGAGGATTGAGGGCTCAAGGAATAACAGATCCACTCTTTGAAGAGTTGTTGCAACGTGACTTTCCATTTACTCTTCCACGATCAAGGTCACCACTGCAGCGGGCTATAAGCTTCCCTCCACGTAGCCAAAGATCTCCAATCCCAAGTGTTTGGTCAGTTTACCGCAGACGTCCTGTTCAAGCATCTGTTGTGCAACCAGTCATGGTTGCACCACCTGTAGGACCGTGGGGAAATGCTTTTGGTCCTCTCCATTTGACTCCACCTTTACACGAACTTCCTCGTGTATCTAGGAAGCATCTTCCCAAATTTCAAGGTGATGGCAAACAACACCCCAATGAGCACATATCCGCATTCTACATAGTATGTGGCATTCTTGGAATTGAGCACGAAGATGTTTCTGTAAGGTTGTTCATTGAATCCCTTCAAGGGATTGCAGCCGAATGGTTCTTTACTCTCCCCAATGCTTCCGTCACCAATTGGGCCACTCTTCGCACTAAATTTGAAGAAAGGTTTAAGCCTGCTGAAGATTCATGCTCTATTGGCGTAACTCACCACCATGCGTAAAGAAGCTCACGAGCCTATGCGCGAGTTTGTGGTGAAGTTCAATAAGTTGGTGAAACGGATCCCCAATGATGCAAAACCAACGGATCACAACCTGAAATGCTTCTTCATCAACACCCAATTACCTAAGGTAAGTTTCTACTTCCGTAGGGAAAATCTTGTTAACGTTGCAGCAGCCCAGCAATTGGCTACCAGTCTGGAGGATGACATGATCCTTGCTGGAGAAATCAGGATGGGGACTAACTAAAATAAAAGGATGCAAGCCTCAGGATCTTCAGCATCCAATGCTAGTACTTCCACTGCTAGCTCAATTTTCACAGATCCCATGGTCCAAAGGTTGGAAAATGAAGTTCTGTCTCTTAAGAAGCAAGTGTCAAACAACAACAATGGTAACAACTACAAAGACGTCCCTAGGAGGACTTTTCCTAACTATGCTGGCAACAAAAATTAGAATCATCTCCCAGCACCTCCAGGACGACTTGCTCTTGAAGCCCCGCCTGCTAACAATGTCGCTGGGTACTATGAGACTGAACAAGATGATTATGCTCAGCCTGAATATCCTGAAGAAGAAAATGTCGATCTCTTCCAAGAAGAAGAAACTGAATCGGTTGGCAACTCCAAGATCAGCTATTTGCAAATGATGGGAGAAGAAGAAGAAGAAGACGACTTGGTGACTGACACTTACGCTATTTTTACTCGGCATCAACAAAGCGAACTTGACAAAGCTCAAGCTGCTGTTGTCCCAGAAAAAGAAAAGCTGCCCATAACAATTGCCAAAAGAGGATCTCCCCTCCCTTGGAAACCTAAGAAAGTAGCAAATCCACAAGTAAGTGCACCCCGTTCTTCTTCGTCAACTCCCATTGTTCCTAAAGCTAGTCCTCCCGTTCCAAAGACCAGTGTGCCTTTTGTGAAACCAATCAGCGAAGTTACGGCTTCCAACCTACAAAGTTCTTTCCAAGCTTTCATTGACCATGCCAAGAAAACCAAGGTTCAAATGTCTGAGGCTGAATACCTCAAAGCCAACCCCGACCAATTTGACAGGCTTGTCAAGTTCGTAAATGATAAAAAGATCTCCCCAAGTCAGGATACTCCTCCTGACATCCCAGTTACTCCTAAACCCAAAGTATCACAGAGTAACCTCGTATCTAACCCTCCAACTGCTTCTGGACGCATTGATCCATTTTTCATCTCCCTACTTGTAAATGGTTTCAAGCTGAGTAACTGTGTCATAGACTCTGGTGCGTCTGACAACGTAATGCCCACCAAGGTAGCTACTGTGTTAGGCCTTGAGATGACCAAAACCTTTAGCCGTTGCTTTTCCATGGAAAATAAGCAAGTGCCATTGATCGGTCAGATCAAAGATGCCCAATATGCATTCGCCGCATACCCGGAGAAGAAGATAAAAATGACGGTCCTCGTGGCCGATGTACCAGCTTCCTATGGTATACTCCTCAGACACAATTTCTGCAAAGATGTTGGAGGAGAACTAAGTATGGATATGTCTGAAGCAAGAATACCAGTAAAAGGTGTGATGCAAAAGCTGATTCCTGAAAAGGAATCAAAGTTTTCGGTTGTTGAGTCCAATGATCCCAGAGCTCAGATTTTGTTCGAATCATCAGGCGTGGGAACTTACTACCTACAAACAAATGAGGTAGGAGAATCCTCAACTCAAAATGAGTTAGAAAAAGATGATACTTCGTCAACTTAAGATAAAACGTCATCAGGAGATTTGTCCATCTCCGACCATGAATCTTCGTCAGAGGATGAAGTTTTGGATTTTGACACTGTTCCAGTTGGTGATTCCAACGGTGTCTGGCTGCTCGAGTTCGATGGTAGTTGCTCTTCAACCGGTTCTGGAGCAGGAATGGTTTTCATTTCGCCATCAGGAAAGTTTTTCCCTTTCTCCTTCAAGCTGCAGTTTGATAACACCAATAACACCGCCGAGTATGAAGCCCTGTTACTGGGAATGCAAGTTGCGTTGAAGAAAGGTATAAAAAATCTTCATGCGCAAGGTGATGCCGAGTTGATAGTATGTCAAGTAAGAAATCTCTATCAAACAAAGAATGAGAGACTCAGGCATTATCGTAATCTAGTATGGGATTCCATTGAGGAATTCGAGGCTTTTGATATCTCCGTTGTTCCAAGAGAATACAATACTAGAGCTGATTCCCTTGCGATCTCTGCCACGCTCTTGGTACCACACAAAGACTTTCAAGGTTCTACCTACACCATAGAGTTGGTTTTCGGCCCAAGTGTACCTGACAATTCAGAAAACTGGCAGATTTTCAACGACGACCATCAAATTATCGCCTTTCTTGAGAAAGCGGAGAATTTTGATGAGTTGTACTTTGAGGGCAGCGATTCTCCACTTTGAGAATCCGTGTCCGATCTAGATCCTGTTACAGGCGAGGAATATCTGCAACTCAAAGGGAATAAGATCCCTAAAGGATTGGTATCCTTGGAGAAACTTTTTGATAAGCATGATCGCCACGTCAAGAAACAACTCTCAGATTCTGACTCATCTAATGAGGTTGAATAGATAAATTTGGGAACTGAGGCCGATCCTAAGATGGTCAACATTGGCAAATGTTGCACGGCCGAAGAAAGAAGACGTTTTGCTCAGCTACTGCAGGAGTACATTGACGTCTTGGCGTATTCATATGACGATCTAAAGTCATTTCGGCCCAAGGAAGTGCAACATGACATTCCTCTCAAGGTTGGTGCTTTACCTTACAAACAAAAGCAGAGGCAGTACAATCCCAAGATTTCTGGAACGATTTTAGCTGAAGTTCAAAAGATGCTGAATGCGCGGATAATTTTCCCTATCCATCATTCAACATGGATAGCCAATATCGTCCCTGTTCGTAAGAAGAATGGTGAAATCCGCATTTGTGTAGATTTCAGAAATCTAAATCAATTGTCTCTCAAAGACAATTACCCACTTCCAGTGATGGATCAAGTTCTACAAAATGTAACTGGATCCGAGATGCTCTCCATGCTAGACGGATTTTCCGGTTACAATCAAATTGAAGTGAATGCAAGCGATCAACACAAAACCACTTTCACAACGCCTTGGGGAACCTTTGCGTATCGTAGGATGCCGTTTGGTTTGATCAACGCCGGCGCTACATTCCAACGTGCCATGGATCTTGCTTTCCGTGACGTAATGGGTAAGTTCATTGTGGTGTACCTTGACGATCTTACGGTGTTCTCCAAGCAACGCCATGAGCATTTCTATCATTTGAGACAAACTCTAGAGAGATGCCGTCAGCACGGCATTTCCCTCAATCCCAAAAAGTCAACTTTTGGGGTGACAGAAGGTAAACTTCTTGGTCACGTAGTATCTGTTGAAGGAATCAAGATTGACTTAGAAAGAGTCAATGGAATCAAATCCCTCGCTTTTCCGTCAAGCAAGAAAGCCGTTCATTCCTTTTTCGGCAAGGTAAACTTCTTGAGAAGGTTTCTTCCAGACTTTGCTGAAAAGACTCGTCACATTGTGAACATGATGAAGGGAAATGCCACGTTTCATTGGACGGCTGAAGGCAAAGCAGCGTTCGATGACATCAAGGAGGCCATTGCTCATGCGCCTGTATTGGTTTGCCCTAACTACACCAAAGATTTTGTGATGTACAGTTATGCTTCCGAGCATACGCTATCAGCAATCTTGGTGCAGGAAAATGATGAGGGCTTTGAATCCCCTATTGCATTCATGAGTTGCCCTCTAAAGAATTACGAGTTGAAATATTCTCAAATGGAAAAGCACGCTTTTGCAGTTGTAAAAGCTGTCAAGCATTTCCGGTTCTACATTCTAGGCAGTCATGTCAAAGTCCTTGTTCCAGATTCGACTGTCAAGTCTATCCTCACACAACAGGAATTTGGAACGAAAAGAGGAAACTGGATTGCCAAGATTCAGGAATATGATCTAGAGATAAAGCCTACTAAGCTGATACGTGGACGTGGCCTTTGTCAGCTCATTGCAGAAAACAATCCAGGTGAGGAAATTTCAGAAGATGAGGAGGTCTCAGATGAAGAACTTGATCCCAGTACACTTCCTATGGTACTATTCGTTAGCACCACTGATGAATGGTTTTCCAACATAGCTCACTTCCTGACATACGGAGAATGTCCTAACCACTTAACTCCGAAAGAAAAGAGGACCGTCAAGCTAAAGTCAGCTAGTTTCGTCTTGTGGGATAGCGGCTTGTATAAGCGTGCGATGGATGGAACATTTCTCAGGTGTGTTGATAAAGAGCAACAGCAAAAGTTGCTGAAATCTTACCATGATTTGGCATGTGGTGGGCATTTCTCAGCGCCAGTAACTGCTCACAAAATCCTGAGAGCAAAGTATTACTGGCCTACACTCTTTCAGGACACGTACTCTTGGGTGCGTAAGTGTGAATTGTGACAACAGTTCGTTGGCCGTCCAAAATTGGCATCTTTGCCGTTAAAACCTGTCGTGATTGATGAACCTTTCCAACAATGGGGTATTGATTTCATAGGTGCAGTAAATCCATCGTCAAGTGCTGGACATGTCTATGTTTTGACGGCTACAGACTATTTCACCAAATGGGTGGAAGCAATACCTACCAAGCATGCTACTTTGGAAGTAGTGTGCAATTTCTTAAAAGAGAATATTATTTCCAGGTTCGGTGTGCCGAACAAGATTGTCGCGGACAACGCTTCTGCTTTCTCGTCAAATGAGATCACGGGGTTTTGTTTCGAGCATGGTATCACTTTGTCACATTCTTCCGACTATTATCCGCAGGGAAATGGTCAAGCGGAATCTAGTAACAAGAATCTGGTAACTATAATCCGCAAGCTGGTGGACGAGAATCAACGTTTGTGGCACAAGGCTTTGTTTGACGCTTTGTGGGCAGACAGAATAACTCCGAAGCGAGCTATCGGCATGTCTCCTTTTCAGCTCTTGTACGGATTGAATGCCGAGATTCCTATAACTTTGGAACTACCAGCCCTCAAGTTGGCTAAGGCCATTGAGGATGAGACATTTGACAATTCTGTCGACAAGCGCATCATGTATCTCTCCGAATTGGAAGAGAATCGAGTTCAGGTGGCTGACCGCATTGCGGAACACCAGGATCAAGTGAAGAAGCTGTTCGACAAGAAGGCCAAGTCTCGAGAATTTCAAGCTGGTGACCTCGTCCTCCTATGGGACAAACGAAGAGAGCCAAAAGGTATGCACGGGAAATTTGATTCACTATGGACTGGACCTTTCCAAATACATCGGTTGCATGGTGAAAACAGTTTCTTGTTAGCATACGGAGATGGGACGCCATTTGCCCTTCCTCACAGTGGGCAACATCTCAAGCACTTTACGCAGTAAAGAAGTCGGCATTGGTATGTAAATACTTTTTATTTTTAAGTCCTTTTGAGTCTTTGCTTTTGTTTTGTCGTCGTCGTCGCCTGACTCCAAGCCCAATGGATGGATAAAGGCACTTGAATTCTGGATTTCTTCTCCCTTCATTCTTTTCTAAAGAACAACCGAAGGAAGATCCCCAGTAGGAGCCAGCTGTTATCACGGAATCTAGCGGTACTTTCGTTCCACGGATAACCCCCTACGAAACTTGTCCATTTCCTAGGATTCGTGAAGTTCAAGTACGCATAACGGAGTGATTTTCAAGCCACCTCGAAATGCGTTCCCAAGTCTCGAATAGTCAATTAGAGCATTCCCCCTTGTTCGCCTCGCAAAGACCTTGAAGCGAGATCTTCGCGGCGTTTCGCACATTAAATGCTTACCGAGTGCAGAAAGATCGGTAACTTCTATGAAAAAGTGCGCTCCTGCAGGGAAATTCCAAAAATTTGACTAAGTCTGGAAATGTAAGGGCGCTAAAATTTAGCGCCCCTACATGCAGTGAATTTCCAAAAAAAATGTAAGGGCGCTAAATTTTAGCGCCATTACATTTTCTTTCGACACTTAACTTCTTCTTTTTTCATGCCTCTGGCACGTTTCTTCACGTTTTCGCATTTTTCGTCAATCGTGCCACTTTTCATGCCTAAATTTATTGCACGACTTGAGTTAGGTTTTCAATTTTCATTTTCATCTAAGTGGATGAATTTGCCACTTTGGTTGTTTTTATTTTATTTCATTTTTTCCTCTCCTCTTGCTGTGCGTTTGCTCTTCAACTGCAAATTCGCGTTTTGAGGATTTTCGCCATTCGCTTCTTCAGCAAGATTCGTGTTTTGCCCTGGTAAGGTTTTCCTTTTAGCTTTGTCTTTTCATTTGTATATGTTCATTATTAGCATACGCGTTTTTGTTTCTTACTTTCACGTTTTTCATTACACTCATTTTTGTTGTTCTCCATTCGCGTTTTTCTTCTCTTTACGCAATGGGATCCTCCTTCATTGTTTTGGATGCGTCCTTCTTTTCCTTCGCGTTTGCCTTTCATTGTTTTCTTTCATTGCAAGAACATTGGTGAGCCTTTGCTAACCCTACGCATTCCTTTCTTTGTTTTCTCCAAACGCGTATTGTTTTGCATTCGCGTTTCTTTGTTTCCCTACGCGTCCCATTCTTATTCTCCATACACGTTTCTTTCTACCTTTCTCCTCTGTACGCAATTTCCCTTGGGAACTTCTATCTACCCGATGTGATTGTGTTGAGATATCTATCTCAGAAGTTCTTCATTCGTTTTGGTAAACATTGGAAGGATTCGCCATTGTGAAAAAGAATTCCTAACACCTTTGAATGCGAATGTGATAGTATGGAGATGATTTTGAAAGCTTTCATTCTACAAACATTGCATCTGTCAAAGCGCCTTCGTCGTTCCTTCCTGCATTTACATCTTCAAGAATTGCCAGAATTGCAAAAGCGCTAAATTTCTGCGCTATGACATTTTGAAGATACCTCAAAACTGCCTAACACTAGAAAGTGTAAGGGTGCTAAAATTTAGCGCCCTTACACCAAAAGCAATTTTCTCAGAATGTAAGGGCACTGAATTTTAGCGCCCTTACACTTTTTTTTGACTATTTCCAATCTCTTCCAAACGAACTTCATTTTTGACCAGTGCATTCCTGAGCCTCGTTTTTCCACATTCGTGCATCGTTTTGCGTGCCTCACCATCCGCTTCATGAATGTTCACCCTTGTGCTCATTTCGCGCTTACCCATGTTTCCTAACAATTGGTGTTTGTTCTGGCTAAAAGGATTACAATCTACTTTCAGATCGTCAAATCAAGAGTACTCAGTGTTCCAGTATCTTTTGATGACTGCTACGAAGCCCCCTTCTTCTTCGAAAGCAAGAAGCAAGATGAAGTACAAATATCAAGTCTATCCATGTAACTATGGTACTTCGAAAGTTGAAGAAATAAAGGATACTGAAGTTGGCCATCAAGACTTGGTTGACTTTGCAAAGTTGACAGAGACGAAGCCTCTCCCTGATTCAATGAGAGCAATCGTACACAGCAATCTCCACTTGGTGGCGATGTTCCCCACAGCTGCGCACAATACTGAGTTTGTTCTTCAAGTTGCGTCTCATTATATCCGAGAAAGCAGAAGTGTGATCGACTCTTCCGGGCATGAGATTCTGAGACTCGACCCTGACTTCTTTGACATTGTCTTCAAAGTCCCTCATATGGACAAATATATTGACATCTCTATGTCGAAGGCACAGGAGATCTTTGATGCGGATCCCAATAAAGCCAAACAGTTGATAAATACTCAATGGCTCAAGAAGCCTAGATCGTCTGTTTCTAGATGGCCGAAAGGACTCCTGA
>VDFB02046648.1:16621-43319 GCA_007258455.2 Sequoia sempervirens
TAGAGATACCAGAAGTGATTAATAACAAACAAAAGAAAATAAAAAGGGAAGGCTCACGAAGGCACAAAGTCGTTCCGTAGCTTTATTAGTGTTGGATCTACGTAGACGTACCGTTTACTATGATAGAAGCACAAAGTCTTCTTAGACACAACAATTCTTGAGCGGCATGAAGGCGATTACAAGCACAAGTCTTGTAGATCATCAACAAAAAGTATCGAGGAAGCTTACGGGCAAATTACAAGCACAAAGTCTTGTAGATCCTTAGAACAAAGTATCGAAGAGTATATGAATAATTATAAACTTCAAAGTCTTACGCGGAAAATCACTCCAACTAGAACATGCAAGAGCATGAATGATTATAAGCGCAAAGTCTTATAGATCATTCAACCAATGATAAAAGAAATACAATGCAATCTAAATAACAAATGTAACACAAAGTTTACATCAACTACTTAGAGTCTTTCAGATTCCTCGAACTAATCACTACCAAATCGAATCAACTTACAAAAGTATCGAATCCAACGCAAAGTTTGGCTTGCAATCCTTTTCTTTATTGATTGAATCTCATTCACAAAGCATGAATGCAAAGTTTCACAAATTTGCTTACAAAAGGGCAGCACTTCGTTGCAAAAGGCTAAAAGATAATATTACAATGAAAATCCCTCACATTATATAGAAAGAGGGATGAGCAAAAGAAGGAAAGAGATTGAAAAAATTAGGGAGAGTTAGGTGAGTGATTTTAGGAAATCTCACCTAACTTTGACCAAAGTCAAAGTGTAATTTGTTTTGAAAATATTACATCTTTGGACTTGGTGTAATTACAATTTACAAAATGACATTTGAAAATGTCGAGAAATATTTACAAGATGCATAATGGGATGCACCGGAAATGTCTAACACTGGAGAATAGGGGGCCGCTTCACGTCTCTTTGCATTGGGCGCAGAAGTCTTCAAATTTCCTCCTAGTCTCCTGCACGAACTTCTCATCTGGACCAACGGTGTAATCCACAATGGTGTGAATTCTCGTGATCGATCTCATGGCAGATGAGTGAACCTTTTTGCACCTATCAAGATGCGTCTTCAGGTTGTCCAATGTGAGCCTTGTATCACAAATGATGTTCAACAAAGCTTCTGAGAAGTCTGAACTGTCAATCAAATTCGTGATGGCTTCCTTGAAGATCAGGGATATTTTTGTGGCCGGTAGGAAGATACGATTGTCCTCAAGAAGTTGACCAGGAAATTCTCTGATACTTTTGTCAAGAATATTGTGATGCCCGTCGACATCTTCCTGTACTTCATGAAGATCTTCAATGAGAGATTGAACCACTTGAATCCTATGTTTTAGTGATTCTTTTACCTCTACAAACTTTATTTTCTCGGGAATTACCCCAACCTCCACCAATTTGCTAAGCTTTACCTGTTTCATTTCCGACTATGACAACAGGCATTTTTCCATGTCTCTGCGCTCCTGGGAAAGTACGCTCTTTTCTTTATCAAGCTCTGTGGTGAGCTTGGCCAACATGGTGGTTTTCTCATCTGCAGCCAAAATTATCTGAGATCCATGTTTGATGATCTTTTCAACAAAGTCATACAACACCCTACATTTGGAGGCAAATTTCTCATCTTTCTTGACAGCTGGGTCTTCAATACTTACCACTGTTAGCGGTTGTGCATTACTTGGAGAACCGGAAAGTCTCTTTACAACAGTGGCATAATGCTCTACCCTCTATTTGTACATGTTACGAGATTGCTCAACTTTGTCCAGCCTTCCTGCCAAGATATCCAAAGTGACTTGCACATTGGCTTTTGCACTTTCATTGGTAACCTTGCCAAGCTGGACCTTTGTTATTATGTAGTCCTCCATATTGACATCACCTTCTTGATTTGGTGGTATGCCAATTTCAGCATACTTGTGGCCAGACTTATCAACATTTAGCCTCAAGTATACTTTTTCCTTCTTCTTCCCTTTGGCCTTTGGAAGAACTATCTCTTCAAGGTCGAGCTCCTCTGGAGAAATCATTTGCTTTTTACACTTCGACACTTGAGATATTAGCCAAGGAAGAAGTGTGAACTTCTAGATTTATTGTCAAGTCAGTCGCCATTGCCACCTTTGAAGTTATTGTCACATCTGAACTCACCATTGGTATCGTGACAATTGGAGAAGTGTTTGTCATCATCGCTCCTGTAGTTGACACATTGAGCTGATCACGCATTGACTCATTCATGAAACGATTGAATTTGTTCTCAGAAGTGATATCATACGTTGGCGAAGACAAGCTAGGAATGGACGATGGTGGGCTTGATAGTATATCAACCGTATGGATGCTTGTCACTGAAGGAGTATCAAGCTGGGTTGATGCTGCAGGGATAGGGGATATCTTAGCTGCAGGAATGCTTGTGGTAGGAATAGGTGACGAGGGAACAGGAGGTGGAGGAGTTCTTGAATCGGAGGGGTATGAGGAACATTTGAAGTCACGGGCGATGATGTTCTGTGGATTTCCTCAACTACATTCTCGGGAGGAGAAGTAGTTATTTCTTCATCATGCTCGGGTTCCTGTTGATCACCCTCTTGTCTCTCTGATTCCTGCTCACCTTCGAAGTCACCTTCAGATCCTTCTTCAGAATCTTCATCAGACTCTTGCCCGCTTTTAGAAACCTCTTCGGCATCGGAGTCTGCTTCTGCTGAATCTTCATCTTCAGCAGATTGGTCGCTTGAAGTATCTTCTTCATCGGAATCTACCTCCTCTAGAATGGGCTTTTTACCCTTAGAGCGAGATGGATGAGATTCCGTTATTTCTGTCTCTTGGACAACTTGGGTATCTTTCTTACAAACAGTGAACTTAATCCTAGGGCCTCTCCTTTTGAGTCTGTCCTGAATCTTTTCATTGTATGACCATGTCTATGTAACCATTCTTTTGTGTTGGCTAGGATTGGTCTCATCCTTTCTCTCATGCTCGTGACCTCTTTCCTAGACCACTGTATTGCAGGCAACGGCCTTTTAGCAATGCCTTGCTCATCATAGACAGCATTCATGATATCACCTGGATCCTCAAAATCCTCTGGTAGGTCAGCGATACCAAGATCTCTGATTTGTTGAACTGTCAATCTGCAATAGTCCATTTTGTGACTGGCTTCTTCATCTCTGCAATCTGCCTAGATGTCTTCAAAATGGTACCTGTGTTGGTGACCTTTTTGCAACTTCTTTCTGACATCTCGGTAGTCAAAATCAAACCTATACCTATAGGTTTTGATGGTCATGATCTGCATCTCAGCATAGACAGACTTAGCTTTTTGTGCAGTTTGGATAGTATATCTGCCGATGGTCAGTGGGAACTTGAATCCACGCTTGTGGTTGCTTCTTCATTCTTTTTGCACTGACATCAGCTGTCTGCATGTTTCCATGAGAACCCACTTATCCGAAGGATAACGTGGTAGCATGTAGGGACAACCGGTGTAACAACCTACTCAAGTAAGTAAACGTTGGGAATTGAAGAAAAATACATCCAACTTTACTTACCACCTTATAAGCCCCATCGTGACACCTTCTTCTTTCCAAAGCCGGATCAAAGTTGAAGAGTAAGGGCTTAAAGAAAGCATCGCTGACCCGGCCTCAAAATGATGAAAGCTCTCTTTAGCTCCAACCGATAGAAATATCCGCAAGAATGTGCAATTCATCATTCATTCTTGTAGATAGACCTGGGAATTGTCTCATCACAGCTGCTGCATACACCAGGTAAGAAGTCATGTAGAACTTCAATGTAGAAGGAGCATTGATCAACTGTTCGTGCATCTCATCACTGATTTGTTTACCCCAATCAATATGCACCTTCTGCCTCCTTATGATCCTGATGTACTCATACATCCAATCATCAAAGGTGGATGATTCTGGAAAACCCTTCACTCTGCTCAGAAACGTGATCATATCCTTGACGTCATCTTTGAAGTCACTTCTTAGGAGTCCTTTTGGCCATCTAGAAACAGACGATCTAGGATTCTTGAGCCATTGAGTATTTATCAACTGTTTGGCTTTATTGGGATCAGCATCAAAGATCTCCTGTGCTTTTGATATAGAGATGTCAATATATTTGTCCATGTGAGAAACCTTGAAGACAATGTCAAAGAAATCGAGGTCGAGTCTCATAATCTTGTGCCTGGAAGAGTCGATCACACTTCTGCTTTCTCGGATGTAATGAGACGCAACTTGAAGAAAAAACTCAGTATTGTGTGTACCTATAGGGAACATCGCCACCAAGTGGAGATTGCTGTGTATGAATGCTCTAATTGAATCAAGGAGAGGCTTCGTCTCTGTCAACTTTGCGAAGTCAACCAAGTCTTGATGGCCAACTTCTGTATCCTTTATTTCTTCAACTTTCGAAAGCACCATAGTTGGCAGATAGACGCCTTGATATTTGTACTTCATCTTGCTTTTTGCTTTCGAAGAAGAAGGAGGCTTCATAGCCGTCATCAAAAGAAATTGGAACACTGAGCACTCTTGACTTGACGATCTCTGAGAGTAGACTGTAATCCGTCTAGCCAGAACAAACACCAATTGTTAGGAAACATGGGAAAGCGTGAAATGAGCACGAGGGTGGAAAAGCATGGAGCGGATGGTGAGGCACGCAAAATGATGCACGAATGTGGAAAAATGAGGCTCAAGAATGCACTGGTCAAAAATGAAGTTCATTTGGAAAGGTCTGGGAAAAGCCTGAAAAAAAGTGTAAGAGCGCTGAAATTCAGCGCCCTTACATTCTGAGAAAAATTGCTTTTGGTGTAAGGGCGCTAAATTTTAGCGCCCTTACACTTTCCAGTGTTAGGCAATTTTTGGATATCTTTGAAATGTCATGGCGCTTAATTTCAGCGCTTCTGCAATTTCATGATAATTTGTCAAATGCAAATGTAGAAGGGAAAGGTGAAAGCGCTTTGGCTTTTGACATATGCAAATTTGTAGAAAGCTTTTGAAACTCATGTCTTTGGCGATGCATACGCATTCAAGGGTTTCATCAAAAAATCTTTCCTTTTGTGAGATTGCAAAGTTTGCTTCAAAGCATATGAAAAGAATGGCATGAAAAACGCGCTGAGAACAACGTTGGAGTGATACGAGTTTGTGAGGAGAAACGGACAAAACATGGAACACAGAAATGGCGTTGTGTGAGGGAAGAAAGAAATGCGTAGAGATAGAAAACGTGAATGGAGAAGGGAAGAAAAAGCATCCAAAACAATGAAAGAAGATCCCATTGCGTAAGGAGAGGAAAAAACGCGAATGGAGAAGGGAGGACGCGAATGAAGAAAATGAATGAACAAAACGCGAAAGAAGAAACAACACGCGAAGGATAAAACGTAAATAATGAACATTAGATCATATACAGAAAATAAGGAAAATAAAATGCAAAAGACTTACAAGAACCAAGGCGCGAAAATTTGCTAAGAAAAGAATGGCGAAACTCAAAAAAACGTGATTTGCAGTTGAAGTGCAATTCGCCCAGCAAGAGGAAAAGGAGATAAAAGGAAATGCAAAAAATAAAATGGCGAACTTCATTCACTTAAGTGAAAATGAAAATCAAAAACCTAACTCAAGTCGTGCAATAAATTTAGGCACGAAAAGTGGCACGATTGACGAAAAATGCGAAAACCTGAAGAAACGTGCCAGAGGCATGAAAAAAGTTAAGTGTGGAAAGAAAATGTAATGGCACTAAAATTTAGCGCCCTTACATTTTTTGGAAATTCAGTGCATGCAGGGGCGCTAAATTTTAGAGCCCTTGTATTTCCAGACTTAGTCAAATTTTTGGAATTTTACTGCAGGAGCGCACTTTTTCAGTGCCACTGCATTTTTCGCAATTTGCAAAGTACGAATAGTGAAACGTCGCGAAAGATCTCGTTTCGAAGGTCTTTGTGAGGCGATCAAGGGGGAACGTTGGACTTGACTATTCGAGACTTGGGAACACATTTTGAGGTGGCATGAAAATTCCCTCGTTATGCGTACTTGAACTTCACGAATCCTAGGAAACAGACAAGTTTCGTCGGGGGGTTATCCGTGGAACGAGCGCTGCTAGATTCCATGATAACAAGTGGCTCCTACTAGGGATCTTCCTTTGGTTGTTCTTTAGAAAAGAATGAAGGGAGAAGAAATCCAGAATTCAAGTGCCTTTATCCATCCATTGGGCTTGGAGTAAGGCGATAACAACGACAAAAACAAAACGCATAGAGTCAAAAGGACTTGAAAATAAAAAGTATTTACATACCAACGCCAACTTCTTTACTGTGTAAAGTGCTTGAGATGTTGCCCACTGTGAGGAAGGGAAAATGGCGTCCCATCTCCGTATGCTAACAAGAAACTGTTTTCACCATGCAACTGATGTATTTGGAAAGGTCCAGTCCATAGTGAGTCAAATTTCCCGTGCATACCTTTTGGCTCTCTTCGTTTGTCCCATAGGAGGACGAGGTCACCAACTTGAAATTCTCGAGACTTATCCTTCTTGTCGAACAGCTTCTTCACTTGATCCTGGTGTTTCGCAATGCGGTCAGCCACCTGAACTCGATTCTCTTCCAATTCAGAGAGATACATGATGCGCTTGTCGACAGAATTGTCAAACGTCTCATCCTCAATGGCCTTAGCCAACTTGAGGGCTGGTAGTTCCAAAGTTATAGGAATCTCGGCATTCAATCCGTACAAGAGCTGAAAAGGAGACATGCCGATAGCTCGCTTCAGAGTTATTCTGTCTGCCCACAAAGCATCAAACAAAGCCTTGTGCCACAAACGTTGATTCTCGTCCACCAGCTTGCAGATTATAGTTACCAGATTCTTGTTACTAGATTCCGCTTGACCATTACCCTGCGGATAATAGTCGGAAGAATGTGACAAAGTTATACCATGCTCGAAACAAAACTCCATGATCTCACTCGATGAGAAAGCAGAAGCATTGTCCGCAACAATCTTGTTCGGCACACCGAACCTGGAAATAATATTTTCTTTTAAGAAATTGCACACTACTTCCGAAGTAGCACGCTTGGTAGGTATTGCTTCCACCCATTTGGTGAAATAGTCTGTAGCCGTCAAAACATAGACATGTCCAGCACTTGACGATGGATTCACTGCACCTATGAAATCAATACCCCATTGTTGGAAAGGTTCATCAATCACGACAGGTTTTAACGGCAAAGATGCCAATTTTGGACGGCCAACAAACTGTTGGCACAATTCACACTTACGCACCCAAGAGTACGTGTCCTGAAAGAGTGTAGGCCAGTAATACTTTGCTCTCAGGATTTTGTGAGCGGTTACTGGCGCTGAGAAATGCCCACCACATGCCAAATCATGGTAAGATTTCAGCAACTTTTGCTGTTGCTCTTTATCAACACACCTGAGAAATGTTCCATCCATCGCACGCTTATACAAGCCGCTATCCCACAAGACGAAACTAGCTGACTTTAGCTTGACGGTCCTCTTTTCTTTCGGAGTTAAGTGATTAGGACATTCTCCGTATGTCAGGAAGTGAGTTATGTTGGAAAACCATTCTTCAGTGGTGCTAACGAATAGTACCATAAGAAGTGTACTGGGATCAACCTCTTCATCTAAGACCTCCTCATCCTCTGAAATTTCCTCACCTGGATTGTTTTCTGCAATGAGCTGACAAAGGCCACGTCCACGTATCAGCTTAGTAGGCTTTATCTCTAGATCATATTCCTAAATCTTGGCAATCCAGTTTCCTCTTTTCATTCCAAATTCCTGTTGTGTGAGGATAGACTTGACAGTCGAATCTGGAACGAGAACTTTGACATGATTGCCCAGAATGTAGAACCGGAAATGCTTAATGACTTTTACAACTGCAAAAGCTTGCTTTTCCATCTGAGAATATTTCAACTCGTAGTTCTTTAGAGGGAAACTCATGAATGCAATAGGGGATTCAAAACCCTCATCATTTTCCTGCACCAAAATTGCTGATAGTGTATGCTCGGAAGCATAACTGTACATCACAAACTCCTTGGTGTAGTTAGGGCAAACCAACACGGGTGCATGAGCAATGGCCTCCTTGATGTCATCGAACGCTGCTTTGCCTTCTGCCGTCCAATGAAATGTGGCGTTACCCTTCATCATGTTCACAATGTGACGAGTCTTTTCAGCAAAGTCTGGAAGAAACCTTCTCAAGAAGTTTACCTTGCCGAAAAAGGAATGAACGGCTTTCTTGCTTGACGGCAAAGCAAGGGACTTGATTCCATTGACTCTTTCTGAGTCAATTTTGATTCCTTCAGCAGATACTACGTGACCAAGAAGTTTACCTTCTGTCACCCCAAAAGTTGACTTTTTGGGATTGAGGGAAATGCCGTGCTGACGACATCTCTCTAGAGTTTGTCTCAAATGATAGAAATGCTCATGGCGTTGCTTAGAGAACACCGTAAGATCGTCAAGGTACACCACAATGAACTTACCCATTATGTCACGAAAAGCAAGATCCATGGCACGTTGGAATGTAGTGCCGATGTTGATCAAACCAAACGACATCCTACGATACGCAAAGGTTCCCCAAGGCGTTATGAAAGTGGTTTTGTGTTGATCGCTTGAATTCACTTCAATTTGATTGTAACCAGAAAATCCATCTAGCATGGAGAGCATCTCGGATCCAGTTACATTTTTTAGGACTTGATCCATCACTGGAAGTGGGTAATTGTCTTTGAGAGACAATTGATTTAGATTTCTGAAATCTACACAAATGCGGATTTCACCATTCTTCTTACGAACGGGGACAATATTGGCTATCCATGTTGAATGATGGATAGGGAAAATTATCCGCGCATTCAACATCTTTTGAACTTTAGCCAAAATCATTCCAAAGATCTTGGGATTGTACTGCCTCTGCTTTTGTTTGTAAGGTAAAGCACCAACCTTGAGAGGAATGTCATGTTGCACTTCCTTGGGCCGAAATGAATTTAGATCGTCATATGAATACACCAAGACGTCAATGTACTCCTGCAGTAGCTGAGCAAACTGTCTTCTTTCTTCGACCGTGCAGCATTTTCCAATGTTGACCATCTTAGGATCTGCTTCAGTTCCCAAATTTATATGTTCAACCTCATTAGATGAGTCAGAATCTAAGAGTTGTTTCTTTACGTGGTGATCATGCTTATCAAAAAGCTTTTCCAAGGACACCAATCCTTTAGGGATCTCATTCCCTTTGAGTTGCAGATATTCCTCGCCTATAACAAGATCTAGATCGGACACAGATTCTCGAAGTGGAGAATGGCTTCCCTCAAAGTACAACTCATCGAAATTCTCTGCTTTCTCAAGAAAGGCGATAATTTGATGGTCGTCGTTGAAAATTTGCCAGTTTTCTGAATTGTCAAGTACACTTGGGTGGAAAACCAACTCTATGGTGTAGGTAGAACCTTGAAAGTCTTTGTGTGGTACCAAGAGCATGGTAGAGATCACAAGGGAATCAGCTCTAGTATTGTATTCTCCGGGAACAACGGAGATATCAAAAGCCTCGAATTCCTCAATGGAATCCCATACTAGATTACGATAATGCCTGAGTCTCTCATTCTTTGTTTGATAGAGATTTCTTACTTGACATACTATCAACTCGGCATCACCTTGCGCATGAATATTTTTTATACCTTTCTTCAACGCAACTTGCATTCCCAGTAACAGGGCTTCATACTCGGCGGTGTTATTGGTGTTATCAAACTGCAACTTGAAGGAGAAAGGGAAAAACTTGCCTGATGGTGATATGAAAACCATTCCTGCTCTAGAACCAGTCGAAGAGCAGCTACCATCGAACTCGAGTAGCCAGACACTGTTGGAATCACCAACTGGAACAGTGTCGAAGTCCAAAACTTCGTCTTCTGATGAAGATTCATGGTCGGAGATGGACAAATCTCCTGATGACGTTTCATCTGAAGTTGAAGAAATATCATCTTTTTCTAACTCGTTTGGAGTTGAGGATTCTCCTACCTCATTTGTTTGTAGGTAGTAAGTTCCCACGCCTGATGATTCGAACAAAATCTGAGCTCTGGGATCATTGGACTCAACAACCGAAAACTTTGATTCCTTTTCAGGAATCAGCTTTTGCATCACACCTTTTACTGGTATTCTTGCTTCAGACATATCCATACTTAGTTCTCCTCCAACATCTTTGCAGAAATTGCGTCCGAGGAGGATACCGTAGGAAGTTGGTACATCAGCCACGAGGACCGTCATCTTTATCTTCTTCTCCGGGTATGCGGCGAATGCATATTGGGCATCTTTGATCTGACCAATCAATGGCACTTGCTTATTCTCCATGGAAAAGCAATGGCTAAAGGTTTTGGTCATTTCAAGGCCTAACGTAGTAGCTACCTTGGCGGGCATTACATTGTCAGACGCACCAGAGTCTATGACATAGTTACTCAGCTTGAAACCATTTACGCGTAGGGAGATGAAAAACGGATCAATGCATCCAGAAGCAATTGGAGGATTAGATACGAGGTTACTCTATGATACTTTGGGTTTAGGAGTAACTGGGATGTTAGGAGGAGTATCCTGACTTGGGGAGATCTTTTTATCATTTACGAACTTGACAAGCCTGTCAAATTGGTCGGGGTTGGCTTTGAGGTATTCAGCCTCAGACATTTGAACCTTGGTTTTCTTGGCATGGTCAATAATGTCGAAAGCCTGGAAAGAACTTTGTAGGTTGGAAGTCGTAACTTCGCTGATTGGTTTCACGTAAGGCACACTGGTCTTTGGAACGGGAGGATTAGCTTTAGGAACAATGGGAGTTGACGAAGAAGAACGGGGTGCACTTACTTGTGGATTTGCCACTTTCTTAGGTTGCCAAGGGAGGGGAGATCCTCTTTTGGCAATCGTTATGGGCGGTTTTTCTTTTTCTGGGACAGCGGCAGCTTGAGCTTTGTCAAGTTCACTTTGTTGATGCCGAGTAAAAACAGCGTAAGTGTCAGTCACCAAGTCGTCTTCTTCTTCTTCCATCATTTGCAAATAGCTGATCTTGGAGTCGCCAGCCGATTCAGTTTCTTCTTCTTGGAAGAGATCGGCATTTTCTTCTTCAGGATATTCGGCTGAGCATAATCATCTTGTTCAGTCTCATAGTACCCGGCGGCATTGTTAGCAGGCGGGGCTTCAAGAGCAAGACGTCCTGGGGGTGCTGGGAGACGATTCTGATTTTTGTTGCCAGCATAGTTAGGAAAAGTCCTCCTAGGGACGTCTTTGTAGTTGTTACCATTGTTGTTGTTTGACACTTGCTTCTTGAGAGACAGAACTTCATTTGCCAGCCTTTGGACCATGGGATCTGTGAAATTTGAGCTGGCAGTGGAGGTACTAGCATTGGATGCTGAAGATCCTGAGGCTTGCATCCTTTTATTTCCGTTAGTCCCCATCCTGATTTCTCCAGCAAGGATCATGTCATCCTCCAGACTGGTAGCCAATTGCTGGGCTGCTGCAACGTTAACAAGATTTTCCCTACGCAAGTAGAAACTTACCTTAGGTAATTGGGTGTTGATGAAGAAGCATTTCAGGTTGTGATCCGTTGGTTTTGCATCATTGGGGATCCGTGTCACCAACTTATTGAACTTCACCACAAACTCGCGCATAGGCTCGTGAGCTTCTTTACGCATGGTGGTGAGTTGCGCCAATAGAGCATGTGAATCTTCAGCAGGCTTAAACCTTTCTTCAAATTTAGTGCGAAGAGTGGCCCAATTGGTGACGGAAGCATTGGGAAGAGTAAAGAACCATTCGACTGCAATCCCTTGAAGGGATTCAATGAACAATCTTACTTAAACATCTTCGTGCTCAATGCCAAGAACGCCGCATACTATGTAGAATGCGGATATGTGCTCATTGGGGTGTTGTTTGCCATCACCTTGAAATTTTGGAAGATGCTTCCTGGATACACGAGGAAGTTCGTGTAAAGGTGGAGTCAAACGGAGGGGACCAAAAGCATTTCCCCACGGTCCTGCAGGTGGTGCGGCCATGACTGGTTGCACAACGGACGCTTGAACAGGACGTCTGCGATAAACTGACCAAACACTTGGGATTGGAGATCTTTGGCTACGTGGAGGGAAGCTTATAGCCCGCTGCAATGGTGACTTTGCTCGTGGAAGAGTAAATGGAAAGTCACGTTGCAATAACTCTTCAAAGAGTGGATCTGTTATTCCTTGAGCCCTCAATCCTCTTGTATATATTCGGTCCGCCAGAATGTAAATCTGAATACAAAGGGTGTTACAGAGTTAACAATATACAAAAGAACAGCAAGAAAATGGAAACTTATCTACTTCAATCCGAAGCGTGAGGCTCAGATTGCGTATGTAGGTTCCCCAGCGGAGTCGCCAAAAAACTGATGGGTGAAAATTATGTAATCAACTTTTGAAAGATTACACAACTTGGACTTCAGCCACAGCTATGTGAGATGTGAATCTCTCCTCTCGTAAAGGGGAGGCGCCCTTCTTACTACTAAGAGAAACAATAGTAAATCACAAAAGTAATTACACAATGTACACGAAAGTCACGGAGTGGGGGGGGTGTGTTACATTCATCCTTCTCTCTTTTTTCAGAGATGATGTTTACAATGCTTCAAGTGTTGGAAGTTCCGAATTCTTGATAACTGAAACGAACAACTAGCAGTAATGCCAATATCTCTATCGCGTCAAAGCGAAGCGTAGAGATACCAGAAGTGATTAATAACAAACGAAAATAAAAGGAAAGCTCATGAAGGCTAAAGTCATTGGTAGCTTTATTAGTGTTGGATACGTGTAGGTATTACGTTTACTCGTTAGAGGCCTAAAGTCTTCTTAGGCGCCAACAATTCTTGAGCAGTATGAATGATTACAAGCACAAAGTCTTGTAGATCATCCAACAAGGAAATATCCCGGAAGCCGCGAGCGATTACAAGCACAAAGTCTTGTAGATCGCCGACAAAGTATCAAGAGTATATGAATAATTACAAGCACAAAGTCTTGTAGATCACTCAACGAGAACATGCAAGAGCATGAATGATTACAAGCACAAAGTCTTGTAGATCACTCAACCAATGATAAACAAAAATAACAATGCAATCTAAATAACAAATGTAACACAAAGTTTACATCGACTACTTATAGTCTTTCAGATTCTTCGAACTAATCACTACCAAATCAGATTAACTCACAAAAGTGCTCGAGATCAATGCAAGGGTTTGGCTTGCAATCCTTTCTTTATTGATTGAGATCATTCTAAAGCATGACGCCAAAGTTTCACAAATTTGCTTACAAAGGAACCTTTGTTGCAAAGGCCTAAAGATAATGTTACAATGAAAATCCCTCACATTATATAGAAGGGATGAGCAAGAAAGAAGGAAGAGATTAGGAAAATCCCGAGGGAGGATTGGGTGGGTGATTTTAGAATCACTAACTGACCAAAGTCAAGGTATGAATTATTTTGAAAATATTACATCTTTGGACTTGGTGTAATTACAATTTACAAAATGACATTTGAAAATGTCGAGAAATATTTACAAGATGCATAATGGGATGCACCGGAAATGTCTAACACTGGAGAATAGGGGGCTGCTTCACGTCTCTTTGCATTGGGTGCGGAAGTCTTCAAATTTCCTCCTAGTCTCCTGTACGAACTTCTCATCTGGACCAACGGTGTAATCCACAATGGTGTGAATTCTCGTGATGATCATAGCGGATAAGGTGTTCTATCCAAGAATCGTCTTGAGTTGTCCAATGTGAGCCTTGTATCACAAATGATGTTCAGCGAAGCTTCTGAGAAGTCTGAACTGTCAATCAAATTCGTGATGGCTTCCTTGAAGATCAGGGATATTTCTGTGGCTGGTAGGAAGATACGATTGTCCTCAAGAAGTTGACCAGGCAATTCTCTGATACTTTTGTCAAGAATATTGCGATGCCCGTCGACATCTTCCTGTACTTGGTGAAGATCTTCAATGAGAGATTGAACCACTTGAATCCTGTGTTTTAGTGATTCTTTTACCTCTACAAACTTTTCTTTCTCGGGAATTACCCCAACCTCCACCAATTTGCTGAGCTTTACCTGTTTCATTTCTGACCATGACAAAAGGTATTTTTACGTGTCTCTGTGCTCCTGGGAAAGTACGCTCTTTTCTTTATCAAGCTCTGTGGTGAGCTTGGCCAACATGGTGGTTTTCTCATCCGCGGCCAAAATTATCTGAGATCCGTGTTTGATGATCTTTTCAACAAATTCATACAACACCCTGCCTTTGGAGGCAAATTTCTCAACTTTCTTGACAGTTGGGTCTTCAATACTTGCCACTGTCAGCGGTTGTGCATTACTTGGAGAACCGACAAGTCTCTTTACAACAGTGGCATAATGCTCTGCCCTCTATTTGTACATGTTACGAGATTGCTCAACTTTGTCCAGCCTTCCTGCCAAGATATCCAAAGTGACTTGCGCATCGGCTTTTGCACTTTCGTTGGTAACCTTGCCAAGCTGGACCTTTGTTACTGTGTAGTCCTCCATATTGACATCACCTTCTTGATTTGGTGGTATGCCAATTTCAGCATACTTGTGGCCAGACTTATCAACATTCAGCCTCGAGTATACTTTTGCCTTATTCTTCCCTTTGGCCTTTGGAAGAACTATCTCTTCAAGGTCGAGCTCCTCTTGAGAAATCATTTGCTTTTTACGCTTCGACACTTGAGATATTAGCCAAGGAAGAAGTGTGAACTTCTAGATTTACTGTCAAGTCAGTCGCCATTGCCACCTCTGAAGTTATTGTCACATCTGAACTCACCATTGGTATTGTGACAATTGGAGAAGTGTTTGTCATCATCGCTCCTGTAGTTGACACATTGAGCTGATCACGCATTGACTCATTCATGAAACGATTGAATTCGTTCTCAGAAGTGATATCATACGTTGGTGAAGACAAGCTAGGAATGGACGATGGTGGGCTTGATAGTATATCAACTGTATGGATGCTTGTCACTGAAGGAGTGTCAAGCCGGGTTGATGCTGCAGGGATAGGGGATATCTCGGCTGCAGGAATGCTTGTGGTAGGAATAGGTGACGAGGGAATAGGAGGTGGAGGAGTTCTTGAATCTGGAGGGGTATGAGGAACATTTGAAGTCACAGGCGATGATGTTCTGTGGATTTCCTCAACTACTTTCTCGGGAGGAGAAGTAGTTATTTCTTCATCATGCTCGGGTTCCTATTGATCACCCTCTTGTCTCTCTGATTCTGGCTCACCTTTAAAGTCACCTTCAGATCCTTCTTCAGAATCTTCATCAGACTCTTGCCCGCTTTCAGAAACCTCTTCAGCATCAGAGTCTGCTTCTGCTGAATCTTCATCTTCAGTGGATTGGTCGCTTGAAGTATCTTCTTCATCGGAATCTACCTCCTCTAGAATGAGCTTTTTACCCTTAGAGCGAGATGGATGAGATTCTGTTATTTCTGTCTCTTGGACAACCTGGGTATCTTTCTTACCAACAGTGAACTTAATCCTAGGGCCTCTCCATGAAGAAGTGGGAATGGCCGCTGATTTGTTTTTGTCGCGGAGTTCTTGCTGTTGGCGTGCTTCTGCCTCAGACTCTTCTCCTTCTGAGTCTGTCCTAAAACTTTTCATTGTATGACCATGTTTGTGTAACCATTCTTCTGTGTTGGCTAGGATTGGTCTCAGCCTTTCTCTCATGCTCGTGACCTCTTTCCTAGACCACTGTATTGCAGGCAACGGCCTTTTAGCAATGCCTTGCTCATCATAGACAGCGTTTATGATATCACCTGGATCCTCAAAATCCTCTAGTAGGTCAGCGATACCAAGATCTCTGATTTGTTGAACTGTCAATCTACAATAGTCCATTTTGTGAATGGCTTCTTCATCTCTACAATCCGCCCAGATGTCTTCAAAACGGTACCTGTGTTGGTGACCCTTTTGCAACTTCTTTCTGACATCTCGGTAGTCAAAATCAAACCTATACCTGTATGTTTTGATGGTCATGATCTGCATCTCAGCATAGACAGACTTAGCTTTTTGTGAAATTTGGATAGTATATCTGCCGACGGTCAGTGGGAACTTGAATCCACGCTTGTGGTTGCTTCTTCATTCTTTCTGCTCTGACATCAGCTGTCTGCATGTTTCCATGAGAACCCACTTATCCGATGGATAACGTGGTAGCATGTAGGGACAACCGGTGTAACAACCTACTCTCAAGTAAGTAAATGTTGGGAATTGGAGAAAAATACATCCAACTTTACTTACCACCTTATAAGCCTCATCAGACACTCTTCTTCTTTCCAAAGCTGGATCAAAGTTGAAGAGTAAGGGCGCAAAGAAAGCATTAGTGACCCGTCTGAAATGATGAAAGCTCTCCTTTAGCTCCAACTGATAGAAATATCTGTACACATGCACCATCATTCGATTCCCTTTTGTAGATAGACCTAGGAATTGTCTCATCACAGCTGCTGCGTACACCAGGTAAGAAGTCATATAGAACTTCAATGTAGAAGGAGCATTGATCAATTGTTCGTGCATCTCATCACTGATTTGTTTACCCCAGTCAATATGCACCTTCTGCCTCCTTATGATCCTGATGTACTCATACATCCAATCGTGAAAGGTGGATGATTCCGGCAAACCCTTCACTTTGCCGAACGTGATCATATCCTTGACGTCATCTTTGAAGTCACTTCTCAGGAGTCCTTTCGGCCATCTAGAAATGACGATCTAGGCTTTTGAGCCATTGAGTATTTATCAATTGTTTGGCTTTATTGGGATCAGTGTCAAAGATCTCATGTGCTTTTGATATAGAGATGTCAATATATTTGTCCATGTGAGGAACCTTGAAGACAATGTCAAAGAAATCGGGGTCGAGTCTCAGAATCTCGTGCCCGGAAGAGTTGATCACACTTCTGCTTTCTCCAATGTAATGAGACGCAACTTGAAGAACAAACTCAGTATTGTGCGCAGCTATAGGGAACATCGCCACCAAGTGGAGATTGCTGTGTACGATTGCTCTCATTGAATCAGGGAGAGGCTTCGTCTCTGTCAACTTTGCGAAGTCAACCAAGTCTTGATGGCCAACTTTTGTATCCTTTATTTCTTCAAATTTTGAAAGCACCATAGTTGGAGGATAGACGCCTTGATATTTGTACTTCATCTTGCTTTTTGCTTTCGAAGAAGAAGGAGGCTTCGTAGCAGTCATCAAAAGAAACTGGAACACTGAGCACTCTTGACTTGACGATCTCTGAGAGTAGACTGCAATCCGTCTAGCCAGATCAAACACCAATTGTTAGGAAACATGGGAAAGTGTGAAATGAGCACAAGGGTGGAAAAGCATGGAGCGGATGGGGAGGCACGCAAAATGATGCACAAATGCGGAAAAATGAGGCTCAAGAATGCACTGGTCAAAAATGAAGTTCATTTGGAAAGGTCTGGGAAAAGCCTGAAAAAAAGTGTAAGGGCGCTGAAATTCAGCGCCCTTACATTCTGAGAAAAATTGCTTTTGGTGTAAGGGCGCTAAATTTTAGTGCCCTTACACTTTCCAGTGTTAGGAAATTTTTGGATATCTTTGAAATGTCATGGCGCTTAATTTCAGCGCTTCTGCAATTTCATGATAATTTGTCAAATGCGAATGTAGAAAGGAAAGGCGAAAGCGCTTTGAGATTTTGACATATGCAAATTTGTAGAAAGCTTTTGAAACTCATGTCTTTGGAAATGCATACGCATTCAAGGGTTTCATCAAGAAATCTTTCCTTTTGTGAGATTGCAAAGTTTGCTTCAAAGCATATGAAAAGAATGACATGAAAAACGCGCTGAGAACAACATTGGAGAGATACGAGTTTGTGAGGAGAAACAGACAAAACATGGAACACAGAAATGGCGTTGTGTGAGGGAAGAAAGAAATGCGTAGAGATAGAAAACACGAATGGAGAAGGGAAGAAAAAGCATCCAAAACAATGAAAGAAGATCACATTGCGTAAGGAGAGGAAAAAACGCGAATGGAGAAGGGAGGACGCGAATGAAGAAAATGAATGAACAAAACGCGAAAGAAGAAAAAACATGCGAAGGATAAAACATAAATAATGAACATTAGATCATATACAGAAAATAAGGAAAAGACAATGGAAAATACTTACCAGAACCAAGGCGCAAAAATTTGCTGAGAAAAGAATTGTGAAACTCCAAAAAACGTGATTTACAGTTGAAGTGCAATTCGCCCAGCAAGAGGAAAAGGAGATAAAAAGAAATGCAAAAAATAAAATGGCGAACTTCATTCACTTAAGTGAAAATGAAAATCAAAAACCTAACTCAAGTTGTGCAATAAATTTAGGCATGAAAAGTGGCACGATTGACGAAAAATGCAAAAACGTGAAGAAACGTGCCAGAGGCATGAAAAAAGTTAAGTTTTGAAAGAAAATGTAATGGAGCTAAAATTCAGCGCCCTTACATTTTTTGGAAATTCACTGCATGCAGGGGCGCTAAATTTTAGCGCCCTTGCATTTCCAGACTTAGTCAAATTTTTGGAATTTTACTGCAGGAGCGCACTTTTTCAGTGCCACTGCATTTTTCGCAATTTGCAAAGTACGAACAGTGAAACATCGCGAAAGATCTTGTTTCGAAGGTCTTTGCGAGGCGATCAAGGGGGAACGTTGGAATTTACTATTCAAAACTTGGGAACGCATTTCGAGGTGGCATGAAAATGCCCTCATTATGCGTACTTGAACTTCACGAATCCTAGGAAACAGACAAGTTTTGTAGGGGGTTATCCGTGGAACGAGCGCTGCTAGATTCCGTGATAACAAGTTTCAAGGGGAACATAATCATCAAAATCTGATGAAGAGCTTTCTTTTTCTGAGTGCTTTGTTTCAAAAGAACTAATATTTATAATTTTTTTCTATTGTAGAAGGGTTTACACTAGAGCTTGCACCAGAGGTTGAAGCACTAGGAGTGGCTTCAATCATGCTCAATCTCCTACTAGACCTATGGGGTTGAAGTAAAACCCTAGGCCACAAGTGCTTAAGTCTAATTTGATCAACATTTATGAATTCTTCCTAGGTCATTCCAGATATATCATGGAGAGATTTTTCAACTAGTATTTTAATCAAGCAATGGTGGGAAATAGAATTGTCCCTACCTTTTTCAGTCTCGGCCGCCATGATGGAAAGAAGGTTATATAGCATGTTCGACACATTCATCATCCTCCTATGCCTCATGTGACTCAAGAGTTTGAAGTGCACAAAATGTAGGTTTCACAAATGACCTTCACAGGTGATGTATCTTATAATGTAGACAACTACCTACTTCCGTAGCTCGAGCAAAGAGGTTCTTTTTGCACCTTGTTTGTCCACACTAATTGGAGGGTCCCTAAGTATTGTAAATTAAACCCTAGCTGACCTGGCATCTCTGGTGAAAAATCCCAATCCTAGATATGAGAAAATCATCCATCTCATCACCATATCTAATAAAGTCTCAGTGGATCATGGACTTGTTGGAATTTTTGAATCAATCTCAAAATCAATGGTAAAATCATTAATTATATTCTTCTATCCTCTTTCCATGCTAACCTGGTATAATGAAAATAAACAAAAACATCATCATGCATCCATCCTGCATCCACAAATTGTTAGCATACATACATCTTGCATCATCACAACATATCATAATTATGGGAAACATATTCTATTGCATCATCATTATCACTTAAGTTGTTTCAGACAATATAGATTTGTTATTCTAAGCATCTTAATACATTGCATTATCATCCATAGACATCCATATCATGAACATTCATAACATCCATACTAAAAACACCATCCATATATACATATATATACATCCATATGCATATATACATCATGACATCACAAATCACATCAGAAAAGTAAACAAAAAGAAATACATCCATCCATACATCCTGCATATCATAACATATCATACAAACATATTGAAAAAGAAGGCAACACATCCATCCATTTCATTGCATCCATCTCATAAACATCTCACATCATAAATAAAATAAGTGCATTCATCACATTGCATCCATACATGATTATAATACATAAGCACATCACATCACATCATACCGTATGCATCCATCCATTAAAGCATGAAATAAAAGGCACATCACATATCGAATCCAAATCATCTTGTATAGTAGGGTAATGTTCACCATTAGTAGGTAACCCTATAACTTCTGCAATCCTTTCCTCAGTTGCCATGACCTGAGCTAGCCTTTTTACTATAGATTTTCCTTCAGAAAATGTTTAGGTTAATTCTAGTGCAATGTCTTCATCAAAACCATCCAGCTTCAGGAAGTAGTCTAGCGACCCGTAATTTCTAAATTCAGCTAGGTAAGGTGCATCTTGCAATAGAATGTCGTGCACCATGGGTTCATTTCAAATTAACCCACCTCCCATTGTCTACAATCAAGCTATCACTCTACAAAACTTTCTTCCACAATTCTTGTTTGAAAGCCAAATTCACCTTCCTACAAGAGTTGCTAAATTTCCAACGACAATGTTGTTTTGAATTTTCCCTTTTTGTTTTACCCTTTTCTACTTGCAATTCAAGATTATGACAGGGTCAATAATGGAAAGGAATGAGTAATAAAAGGAAATTATGATGGGAATAAATGGTCGCTATAGTTGGTGTCACTTCACACATGTGAGTTGTCTTCTCACTCAAATTTCAAATCGTCTCAGTTTAAATTTGCTAATGTAGACCAACATGGACTGACACATGAGCAAGATATTTACATATTTTTCCTTCCCCCCAACCTAAATTTGGGCATGTGTCCTCACATGCGAGATGGGAGTGGTAATTTGACAAGGAATGATGACATGCTATGGTGGACATCCATATTAACATACAACAATTAAATGAATGAACTAAAGGATAATTAAGATGTAGCATTTAATGTGCACATACCTGAGTGTGTAGAGGATTCATTGCAAAGATTATGGAGAAAATATTGTTTTCCTTTTTAGGAAATAACTTGAGGAATTAATGAAGATGAAGTGGAATGAGGTGAGGTGGAATAAAGTGAAGTAATGGAAGAGAGAGAAAGGTGGTGATGGATGGGTGAATGGGCGGATGGGTGAAGAAATGGACTCCCACAAAAGTGGAAGTCTTTATTATGACAAGTACATGTACCCCAATTAGCCAGAAGGAGGGACACTAGGTCCACTTCCTTCGGTTGTAGGAAGCTCGGGTGTTGCATGCTGAGTGAATTGTTGCAAAAACTCTTCTTTGGAAGCTGGCTTGTGGTATAATCTAAGACTATGACCATTGAAAATCAACTTGAATCTAACAAGGTCAATGGTAAAGTTGAATAGCACCGTTGGGAAAGACCTTAGCAACCTCATATGGGAGTAGCCATCTTGTCTGAAATTTTCCTGCATTGTCTTAATACCTTGAGTCATAGAGCAATGCCCAATCACCTGGTTGGAATTTCTTCTCCTTGATGAATTTGTCATGCCATTTTATTCTTTGATTTTGCACTACCTCTATGTGATGCAAGACTTCCTTCCTCATCTCATCCTAAGCATTTAGCTACATGATTCTTTCTTTTTGTGCCTTAGAGATATCCATCTCGAAGTCTACTACAATCCTAAGAGTCTTGTGCTCAAATTCAATGGGCATCATAGCTCTTTTCCCATACAACAACTCAAATGGAGTGAAGCATGTAGTTGTTTTCTAGGTAGTTATGTAGGTCCAAATAGATTCTAGTAATATGTTTTCCCAATCCTTTTTGTGGATAACCACTATTTTGGTTAGAATGGCTTCAATTTCTCTATTCGTCACCTCAACTTGGCCATTGGCCTGAGGGTGATAAGGAGTATACTTCCTATGCCTTATGTTGTACTCATTAACCAATGTTGTAACAAGGGTTGAAGTGAATTGAGATCCTTGATCAGTCACTATTTATCTTGCGACTCCATACCGCATGAAAATTTCTTCATAAAGAAATTTCGCAACCTTATTGTCTCTTGCATGCTTCATAGCCTGAACTCCTGCCCACTTAGTTACATAATCAGTGCATACTAGGATATAAGACTTACCATTTGATGGAGGGTCAATGGGTCCTACAAAATACAATCCCCGCTTGTCAAAGGGAGTGATTACTACTTGAGTATAAAGTGGCATATCATCAGATTTGGTTGGATAGCCCATCCTTTGGAACCTATCACATTTCCTTGTATATCTTCCTACATCCTTGTGGAGTGTGGGCCAATAGTATCCTATGTTCAAAATCTTCATTATTGTCCTCTTGGCTACAAAATGCCCTCCACAAGGTTCATCATGGCATGCATGCAAAATGTTGCATGCACGTCTCATCTTCCCTCATACATCTTATCACATGATTTGGTCCAATATAAAACAAACATCCAAAAAGCCATGAAAAAGGATTTTTTTTTCAATGAGCACTCTTCTCTCTTTTGGAGAGAAGTGAGGAGGAACTCTCCTTGTCACAAGATAATTAGCTATGTTAGCATACTAGGGCGTTTGAACATTGATGGAGAATAGATGCTCATCAGGAAAGGAGTCATCTATGGCTTGATTTTCCTTTGATGTGGTCAACCTTGAAATAAAATTTGCAACAACATTGGCCTTCCTTGGTTTATCCACAATGGTTATGTCAAACTTCTGCGTCAACAATAACCATCTTGTTAATCGACCTAAGATCAGGGGTTTATTTATGAGATATCTAATGGCTGCATGATCAGTGTGCATAAAGATTTGATAGCCTGTTATGTAGTGCCTGAATTTATTTAGGGCATATATCACTACCAACATTTCTTTTTATGTCACTGTATAGTTTAATTCAACTCCCTATAAATTTTTGCTAACAAAATAAATGGAATTTTCAATGGCTCCTTCTTTCTGTCCTAAGACTACTCCTATAGTATAGTCTGATGCATTTGTATGAATGTGAAAAGGGATATCCCAATTAGGTCCTTTTAGTACAAGAGCATGGTTCAAGGCTACTTTCAAGTCAGAAAATGCCTTATTACAATCTTTTGTCCATTGGAATTCAATGTCTTTGGTTAGGAGAGTATATAATGGTGTTGCCATTTTTTGGAAGTCTTTGATAAAATTCCTATAATATCCTACATGTCCCAAGAAACTCCTAACATCCTTTTGTTTTGTAGGTGTAGGTAGATTAGTAATTACCTCAATTTTTGAAGGGTCTACTTGAATTCTTTTTTGAGAGATGTAGTGGCCAAGAACTACACCTTCCTGCATCATCATAAAGAAATTTTCACTGTTTAAAGACATATTGTGGTCTTCACATCTCTGTAGGACCTCCTTGAGATTCTCCAATGCTTCATTGAAATCAGCACCAAAGGTAGTAAAGTCATCCATATAGATTTTCATGTAGTCAAGGGAAATTTCTGAAAATATGGTAATGACTACCCTTTGAAAATTTGCAGGTGCATTGCATAAGCTAAATGGAAATACTGAATTGGCATATCTCCCCCATAGATAGGTAAAAGTTGTCTTCTCCTGGTCCTCAGGAGCAATTTGGATCTAGTTATAGCCACTGAATCCATCTAGAAAACAAAATTATTGCTTTCTTGCAAGTGAGTCCAAGACTTGATCTACAAAAGGCAAGGGAAAATGATATTTTTTGGTGGCAGCATTGAGTTCTCTGTAATCAACACAAACTTTCCCTTTTCCTCCTTTCTTGGGCACAATCACCAATAGAGACACCCACTGGTTGTCTAAAATGGGGTACATAAATCCTGCATCTAGAAACTTCTGTAATTCTCCTTTTACAATCTCTCTCAATGCAGAGTTTATTCTTCTTTGTGGATGCCTTACTACTTGAAAATAATCTTTAATGTATATGCTATGAGTGCAAAGATTAGGGTCCAGTCCTTTCATATCATGATAGTCTCATGCAAATGCATGTTGGTGAGTCCTTAGTAATTTTTCCAATGTCAGTTGTTGTTCTTCACTCAATTTGCTATTAATATTCAGATATTTTCCTTCTGACACCTGTACTTGTGTAGTTAACTCTATCATAGCTGCTTCATTAATACATGGTACCTTGAGTTCATATGGCAACATTGTGTGTAACATACCTGTTGCTATAGGAATTTTTTTGTAGGAAAAGTGGTTGCGGGAAGTTTGTTTGCAAGAAAAGTGGCTGCAGGAATAGTAGGTAGAAGTGATTTCACGGGGTTAGAAAAAGTAGATGCATGAGAGGATGATGCTTCCTCTACTTCATAATGGTTTTGAATTATGTTAGACAACACTTCATCTTCATCTTCATCTTGAAGTTGCAGGAGAGGGATTCTTCCTAACATCATAAGTTGTGCCACAGAGTTAACTTCCTCGGCTTCTTCACCAACATGTGTCCATACAAAATTATCCTTAGCATGGGATGATGGAGTAGGAGGATAAAGAACAAGATTTTTGGTGTTCTTACCATCAGAAGTGGTCATGTCACCTATCTAACATCCAATATAGGAATTTGTTGTTGCTAACCATGGCCTTCCAAGAATAATGGGATATTTGCCTAGTGCAGCTTTAGGAGAAAGAATTATAAAGTTTGTTGGGTACTCCCAAGATTCTAGAATTGCCACAAGGTCCTCCACTATACCATTAGACTTAACATTAGAACTATCAAGAGGCTACAAGACAGTAGGAGTAGATATCATGCTTGCAACATTTAGTTATATTAGGATGTCCTTAGTCATTACATTTATTGCTACTCATAAATCAATCAGAGCATTCTTTATTTGAATCCCATTTATAGCAATTGCTACCACAAGACTACCTAGTTCATTATACTTGGGGATAGTGACTTTCCTAAGCATGATGCCAGCCAACTATCCCACCACATGAACTGTAGTTGGGTCTTTCTTCTTCCTACCTAGCTTCTTAAGGCATGCTTCCTTGATTGCTTTTCCATATATGGGAACATCTTTTATGGCTTGGAATAGGGGTATTTAGACACATATGCTTTAGCTGATCTAAAATGTCAAAATTTGTGTCCTCTTTGTCTTCCTTTGGTTTGACAACTTCCAATCTCTAAGGGAATGGTGGTTCTTGTGTAGTCTACCTAAGTGGAATTGGTTAAAGATTTTTAGGTGCACTTGGCTAAATGGGATCATCCAAAGGTTCCTCTTCCTCTTCCATAGGAAGCTCAGTGATAATGGGTGTGGAAGGAGTTGGTGAGCTAGTTCCTAAATGCAAATGGATGTCACTCACACTCATAGCACATGCAAAAAATTGATTTGGATTGGCAGAGTATACTGGCTACTATTGTGATCTGTTATTTGGGTTAGGTGTGGGATGAGCTAGTAAATGAGTAAGTTTAGATGCATTTGAGCTTGAATTAGCAGGGGGAGGCATTATAGTAGGTTGCTAGGGTTGAGAAGGTGGTTGCATGTAATTGGTTGTCTATTTTGGCCATTGCTATCCTCTCCTCCATTGAGATGTTTGCTGCCAATTTCCTGGAGGTGGTTGCCAAGGTCCTTGAAATTGTTGCCAATTCTCCTAAGGTTCTTGCCACTAGGGTGAAGAATTTTGATGATTGGGCCAAGGATTTGGAGGGATACCCCAAGGATGTGGTGGATATCCTCCATAGTTGGATGGATATGGGGGTTTCCATTGATTACTAGATGAATAAGAATTAAAATATGGCCCAACAAAAGATAGTGGATCTAGTGGCATACCTTGTCTTGGAGCTCTTGGCCTCCTTTGTGCAAAAAAGTAGACTTGATATTCTTCAATCTAAATTGGTTTGAACTCAGGTGGAATTAGCTTGCTATTAATATTAGCTACCATCTTGCATCTATAGTCCCTCTTCTTTTTTCTACAATGAGGACAATATTTTGTCAACATTGCCTTTGCCTCCTCATGTTTCTTCTTGGCCTAAAGTGTATCTAGCTAAGTAGATAGATTGTTTATTATATCTTGCTTGAAATCTACCAACAAATGAGTAATCTCCATTCTTGAAACTCCACTGGTGGATGACTTACCCATAGAGGATTGGTAAGCTCTCCCTTTCTTTGAAGCTATCCTAGAATGGTTCTAACATATTTTCTTGATATCTTTCCAAGGAACTTGGGTGATATCTCCTCCTGCCATCAGATCCAAGGCATCAATGCAACTCATTGATTCCTCTTAAGAACAACTTTTTTGATTCTTCATTATGGGTATGGTGTGGATATTTTTGTAGGTAGAACAAAAACCTTGAAATGTAATCCTCCAAGCTCTCATCTTTCTTCTGTTGCATCCTAAAGATGTCATCTCCTCTCATATCACTACCCCTGCAATATTGCTTGTACTTCTCAAGGAACTTTGTCTTCATGTCCTCCTGAGTTTCTACAATATTTCTTCCTAAGCTCATAAACCATCTTAGTGCAACCTCTTTCAGAGTGGTAGGAAATAGCTTAAGCCTATGAGCATCAATGGTATAGTCATAACTCCTACAGAGTATATCAAACTCAAACAAGAAAGTATCAAGATCTTCTATAACAAGTCCATAAAACTTGGGAAGTGCTAAAGAAGGGATATTTTTAATGTTGTCAACTTCATTCTAATGAGAAATGGGGAAAGGAAAAGTTTGTTGGTTAGGTCTATTTCTATTTGCATCACCCATGTTTGCTGGATGGATTTCCAAAGCAAAGGGGTTCTCAATCAGATTTGGTCTTCAGTGGAAGCTTCAGAACTAGTTAGATCAGGAAATGCATCAGCAAACGGAAATGGTTCTTCTTCTTCTTCATTTCTAGGAAGATTTAGAA
>VDFB02046649.1:0-24524 GCA_007258455.2 Sequoia sempervirens
ATATATATGTATACATATTATATATATGTATATGTATATGTATATGCATATGTATACATGTGTATATATATATATATATATATTTGTATATGTATATATGTACATATGTCAATATTTAAATAAGAATGGACTTTTATTCAATTTCATATAATGAAACATTATCCTTTTAATCATACCTTGGAATACATACTATTGTTTTCTTTCAAATCCAAACACACACAAGATCAAGATAGACAAATTTGCATATGAAATCATATGTTTAATATTCCACAAGCCTTTTTGTTTTCATTCATTAGATCAATTCAAATCAAATAAATAAGTTCCTCTACATGCTAATTTCAAATGCAAACATCATGCCATTTGTGGTGTGTGCACCCAGATTCCATCAAGCTTACCATTTAATTTGGCTAAATGATCCTACTTCAATTGTGTTCTCGTCCTTCAACATGTTTCCCTGCATTTGCAAACACTTGCACTTGCACAGTTCATTAGTAACGTTCAATCATGATAAAATTATAAGATAATTCAAAATATCACATAGTCAACGACGGTCATCTTCTTTCAAACTTTCCAAAAATATCAAAATTTTCATTCAACATATTGAAATTTCTCAATAATTCAATTTATCATATTATAATTTAAATGCAATAAAAATTGGGTTATGACATCCTTCCCCTCTTGGAAGAGACATTGTCCTGATGTCTAGCTAGACATAGTTAAAGCATATATGTCTATTTCAACATCATATCATATTGTTCCAAGCCAAAACATTATAATATTTCAATCCAAATTTTTCAAATAAAAATATCAAAATCTTTTTCTTAAGAAAGCAAATGTGGGAAGGAGTGTTCTATTTCTTTCGCATTCTCCCAAGTAGCACTGTCTTCTGAATACTGGTCCCATTGGACCTTAAATTGAGCAACATCTCTGCTCCACAACTTAATGTTGTGTCTATCCAAGATTCTAATGGGCTCCACTAGTACCACTCTAGGATCATGTACTTGCAAAAATTATCAATCAAGCACATGAGCTACATCAGGATGACATGGCTTAAGCAAAGAAACATGAAACATATTATGTATTTGAGCCGGAGCAAGTGGTAGAGCAAGTCTATAAGAAACTGGGTTGATCACTTCCAAGAGTTCAAACAAACCCACATATCTCGGAGCCAACTTGGAAGACTTTCCAAAGCCAATGGAGCTTTTATGAGGCCTAACTCTTAAGAAGACTTTATCCCCCACTACAAACTATCTAAGATTTCTATTCTTGTTGGCATAACTCTTTTGTCGGTTTGTCACCTCCTTCAATTTTCTCTTAATGATTCTCATTTTTTCTTCCATCTCCTTTAGCATTTTAGGTCCTACTATGATCCTGTCTTCCAATCTATCCCAACTGATGGGTGTTCGACACTTCCACCTATAAAGAGCTTCAAATGGTGCCATGCCTAGAGATGTGTGATAAGAGTTATTGTAAGCAAACTCTACCAATGGTAAGTATTCTTCCCACTTATATTGTTGGTCCATGCAGTACATTCAAATGAGGTCCTCAACTACCCAATTCACCCTCTTTGTTTGCCCGTCGGTCTGAGGATGATAAGTTGAGTTGAAATTTAACTTGGTTCCTAATGCGGCATTCAGGGTCATCCAAAATCTTGAGGTCATTTGAGTGTCTCTATTAGAAATGATAATCTTTGGCACTCCATGTCAGCGGAAGATCTTCTAGAAAAATTTCTTGGCCAGGGTCAACGATCCATCCTTAAGGTTTCCTAGAATGAAGTGCGCCACCTTGGTAAACTTATCGATCACAACCAAGATAACATCATGTTGATTCTTGCTCAAAGGTAACTCGTATATGAAGTCCATACTGATCACCTACCATTTATACTTAGGTATTTCGTAAGGATACAATAGCCCCGTTGGATGTGCATGCTCAACCTTGACTCCCTGGCATTGAAAGCATCTGGCTATGTACTTCACTACATCCTTCTTGAGTTTAGGCCAAAAGTACAAAGTTATCAATTCTATGATCATCTTGGATACTCCGGGGTATCCTGAATAAGGTGCATTATGAACCTCTTCTAAAACCAACTTTCTCAACTCTCCAAAGTTTGGTATATACATTCTTTGGTATCTCAAAATTCCATCTGGTTCGATCTCATACCCATCAAATTGATGATCCAAAGGATTCTCTACTAGGGCGCTCTTCACCCTTTCATAGTGCTCATCCCCTAGCAAATATTGTATCACCTGTTGTCTCAAATTAGACCTTGTCAAGATCATGGCTGTTAGATGTCTTCGTCTACTAAGAGCATCAACCACTCTATTCTATTTCCCTTTTATGTACTCAATTTCGAAGTCATACTCACTAAGAGATTCCAACCACCTTCTCTGTCGTGCATTAAGGTTTGGTTGAGTAAAAATGTATCTCAATCCCAAATGGTCTATCTTGAGCTTAAATGGATTCCCTAAAAGGTAATTCCTCCACATCTACAAGGCATGAACTATTGCATCCAATTCTAAATCATGTGGTTTGTAGTTCACCTTGTGTTGTTTAAGCTTCCTTGATTCATACACTGCCACTTGTCCATCTTGCATTAGTACTACTCCCAATCCCTCGCCTAAAGCATATGTGATTACAATGAATCTTCCATTAGGATTAGGGGTGGTCAACATTGGTGCTGTAGTGAGCCTCTTCTTCAGGAGTTGGAATGCCTATTCACATTTCTTAGTCCATTCAAATTGCATTCCCTTTCTTTGGAGTGACATGATTGGAGATGCAATCTGAGAGAACACTTGCACAAACTTTCTATAATATCCTACAAGTCCCATGAAGCTACAAACTTCTGACACATTCTGAGGCACCGACCATTCCACAATCACCTTGATCTTTTCAGGGTCTACAAAGACTCCCTTAGCTGAAATAATATGGCCTACATAGTGCACTCTATCTTGATAGAATGAACACTTGGATAGCTTTGGAAAGAGTTTCTTTTCAATCAGATACTGTAAAACTATTCTCAAGTACCTATCATACTCTTCAAAAGAATTTGATTAAACTAGGATGTCATCAATGGAGATCAAAACAAATTCATCCAAAGAGTCTCTGAACACACTATTCATGAGGTTCATGAAAGTTGCAGGTGCATTGATCAAACCAAAAGTTACCACAGTGAACTTGTAATGCTCGTATTGAGTTTGAAAAACAATCTTCAGAATAACTTCTTCCTTTATTCTCAACTAGTGGTATCTTGAATGAAGATTGATTTTGAAGAACACTGTCACTCCCTTCATTTGGTCAAACAACTCATCGATTCTCAAGAGTGGATATCGATTCTTGATGGTCTCCTTGTTCAACATCTGATAGTCTATACACATACACAAGGTTCCATCCTTCTTTCTCACAAAGATAACTGGTGCTCCCCAAGGAGACACACTGGGTCTTATGATCCCTTTGTTCAACAATTCCATTAACTGGGCCTTCAACTCATAGAGTTTGGTGGTGGTCATCTGATAAGGTGCTTTGGATTGAGGCTCAACTCCTAGTACAAGGTCAATAGAGAAGTCAAATTCCTATTTCAGAGGTAACTATGTGAGTTCATTAGGGAATACATCTTGGAACTCCTTGAGAATAGGGTATTCATATAAATATGATTCCTTGTTGTTAGGGTTACTAATATGCACAACATAAATACCACATCCCTTCTGATGACCCTTTTTGAGCTGCATAGTAGAGATCTATCTAAGCTCTAAGGGTCTTTGCATCCCACAAATCTCAACTAGATTCCCATAATCATACAAACAATTAACTACCTTATCCTCACAATTCACTACAACCTTATGCTTAGTTAACCAATTTATTCCCAAAATTACATCATATGATCCTAAAGGTGCCACATACAGGTTGACTTGAGTTTGGAAGGTTGGAAGCTCTAACTCGCTACAAAAGAGGAAGGTATCTACCCTCCACTTTGCTCGGTTACCATATTGAATTGCCCATGAGTTTTCCATATATCCAAGTCTACTAGGTATCTTGGATATTACTCTAGGATCTATGAAACATTCAATAGCTCTGGTATCAATTAAAATAGAGATAGTTTAGCCATAGAGCTTACCAGTCAGCTGTATTGGTGAGGCCTGGTACTTTGCCTACTTGTTATCCACTACAACATGGATTTGATGATGTTGAGAATACTGATAGTTTCCTTCCCTTCATGACTTCAATCACTGTAGATGATTTGAGGCATAATGGTCACCTTCACAAGTATAGCACTCATTGCGAGGCCCCTTGCGACCTCCTAGCTTGTCCTCTTTGGAGCCCTTCTTCTTTTGGTCATCTTTACCTTTGTTCTTGTTTTCCTTCTTATTCTTTCCACCATTATCATCTTCACCTTTCTTTTGTGACTCACTTCCCTTCTTGAGATTACAGATCTAATGGTTCTTGTCTCCTTTATGAAACTTCATGTTCCCAAATCGCGACTTAGGATTTGTATTATTGTGGTAGTTGGATAATTGCTGCAGTTTTTGCTCTTGTTTGGTGGCCTTTAAGAAAACTTCGTTCATGGTGAGAGGATCATGCATTTCCACTTTTTCTCCAATATGGGGTCTAAGTCCCAATATGAAATTTCGGATACGAAAACGTTCATCTCCCTGATATTGGGGAACATACTTCAGTAGGTTGGTGAACTTTTCCCAATATTGGGTCATAGTCATGCTCCCCTAAGTTAGATTTTAAAATTTTGTCACCTTCTTATTGAAAAAGAGCTACGATAACCATCTCTTCCTAAAAGATTGGAGGAAGAGTTCCCAAGTAATCTTAGCAGGTTGCATATTCCTTTCCGACTTTTCATTGTCCCACCAAGTAGTGGCTTCACTTGAAAGCTGATACGTAGCCCATGCCACTTTACATGGTCATATAGGTTACAGAGCCAAAATTATTTCTCCATCTCAATGATCCATGCCTCAACTCCTACTCCAATAGCCTTACCATCAAACTTAGGTGGTGCTACTCTTTTGATATTTTTTCCAAGTTCTTCCTCAATTCGACCTCGAGGGCCTCCTCCTGGTCCATCATCCCCTTGATTGACTTTTCCATTCTTGCTAACCCAGTCCTCACGTGCCACTCAAACCTCTTGTTCTATGTGGTCCATATGAGCCTCTTGCTTGTTTAGAAGCTCTAGAATCTATTCCAACCTCTTGTTTGGTCCATTGTCTAACCCACTACCACCCATCTCTTTCCTGGTGGTCACCATGCTAACTCACACTCCACCTGCATCACATTTCACATCTATCATAACTTAACACTAGGCTCTACGAGTAAACGTTCTTATTCTACATAACATACACATTCATACATCCCTTATTCATGGAAGACATACACATTCATGCACAATAAACGTATTTTGGATTTCTTCGTTTGAACACACCAAAAATAACATCTTGCTTTATTTATATTAAGGGTGGGTCAATAGACCCTTATTTACAAAAGCTTCTTGTTACATTATTTGGTTCTCTCATTTTTAGAGAGAGGACACTCCTCTGGGTCCTTGTCAGAATTTACATCAATTTTCTCATAAGAGGATGGTTGAGCATGCAGGCTCTCTTTTTCCTCAATTAATAAGGGTGTGTTTGGTCCACACCTTAGAGGCCAATCTCTGATTGTGGAAAACCTCTTAATTTTAGGAGTTCACTTCTCCTCAATCTTCTTGCCTCTCTCTAGCTTAAGTCATGTGAGGGTTTAAGCTAAAGTCTCATTGTTAGGAATCTCAGGTTGAACCTCAATCTTGTCATTTTCTTCCATTACAAATTTCTTGTTTGAGGTCCTAACGATCTTCCCTTTCTTTCATTTTGTCTTAGACCTTCCCATACCTGCATTCAATCCAAGTTCAGTCAATTCTCAAGACAACTAAATTTGGTCAAGGGTCAACTATCCCCTAGTCATTGCTATGGTAGACTCAAAAGGCCTAGAGTTGAACCCTAAGATCTAATACCAAATGTAATAACCCAATCTAATTATTACCTTATAATATTATTGCAAATGACATAATGAATATTTAATTTTAAAAATACATAACTAAGTATTTTTTTTCAATCATTGCAACACATGTCTAATTAAAATGAGTCAAAGATATATATATTCAATTTCAATTTCAATTTACAATATCCAAGTTGACTTGGCTCATAAGGCCACATAGTCAATACAATGTTGAAATGTTACATCAAGGTTACATCATAGACCAAGATATTCTTGAAAACATCCAAGGTTTCCTCTTGACGCTCGCCTCCATTGGTGGACGAGAACATGGTTGAAGCGCTTTACCGCTCAACCATGAAGCTTATGCTTCCCCATAATTCTTCCAACTTGAAGAATACTCGACCTTGCATGAAAAATTTATCAAGAGAACAATCTACAAGGTGGAATCTGGTGTGTGCCCAAACATCAACATGCATCTATATCTATGACTTAGAAAAATTCAAGATCTATGCTAGGAATGGTAGAGAGTGTTATCAAAATTTTTGTACATACATAATGGGCTAATTGCTTGGCCAAGCATAAAATTTAGTTGCAATAAAAAATGATACGTTTTGGATAAAGAAAAAACCTATACTCTCTAAACTCCATCTCGACACCCGTCTTGGAAGGTAACTTTAAACAACACAGTTATTCCAAAACAACTATCTACTCTCTAGCAGCATCTACCCTAAGGTGCTTTAGTCTACTCAGGTGTTGTTGTTCTACTCAAATAAGAGAATATTCTTTACTCATATCTATGGAAAAATAATTCAATCTACTTATTTTCTCATTTAACAAATAATCAAAAAAATGATTCAAATGGAATTGATCAATACATTATCCAATCATTTCATACACATGACTCATAATTACATTCAACGTAAATCATTATCCATTTAAGAATGAATTTAATAAGTAACAAAAGAAGGTATGTCACAAGTATGTGTATGTACGTATATGAAGGTCTATGTGCATACACATATATGTGCCAACTTAAGTTAGGGTGATCCCACAATACTAGTTTACAATTGTTGGCCAAATTGGACATTGAACTGATTTTTTTATTATTAAATCTTCACTTTCGGGCACCTATAGCGGCTAAACTGTGAGGAATTTGAAAATTATGCAAACTAGTGATTTGTGACATTTTGTCTATAGATTCTAAATATATTGTTTTCAAAAATTTTGGAATCATATTGCACTTCTTTTTCCATCTCCTTTGAAAACTAGTTTTTAACAGTAAACACTATTTTTAAAGAGTGACGTTATTGGCTAACACAACTTTTTTTCTATGAAGGATAAATTTTTTTTTTTTTTAATTTAAATTCGTAATTATGATATATAATGCATGGATTTGGTTTCATAGCATTCCATTGAATATTTTTTTCTTAATTAAGTTTCAAAGTCAAACCAATTATAATTTAGACATGATTTATTAGCTAAAACATAATTTTTTTTGTATGTATTGAAATGATTTTTATTTATTTTTGGATCAAGGACATCAATATCTAGTGCATAGATATTTTTCAATTTTTTTTCTGATAATTTTGTATTTTTCCACATGTGTAGAACAGTGAGCTTGATTTTCAGTGAAAAACCTACATTCACAAGAAATAAAAATAAATATAATAATCAAATTAAATTTATTTAAAATTATACTTTTTGGGAAGCTTATAATGACTACATACTCACAAAAATAAATTTTAAATAAATTCATTTGATCCCCCAAAAGGTAAATCAAAAGTGGTTTTTTATCAGCATTTTGATGGGTGTAAAGGAGACTTCGTTATAGGTGTGGTTTAAAACTAGTGGGGTTCTATCCAAGGGGGTTTGATCTAAGGTGGTTTGATCAAACCCTCTTCAATTGGAATCCTTTAAATGGAACTTTCAAGGCTTAAATCATTATATTTTCTAAAAATATGTGATTTCAACAAAAATCAGGATCTCCCAGAAAGTGTAAACTAGTATTGTGGGATCACTCGTTATTAATTTGTGCATACATTTTGAAATAAAACCATTATATAAAATTGTTTCAGTTCCAAATAATGTTACAAATTTTTCATATCGTTTGTTAGAAATACAAAAAGTAAAAGAACCGAGATTAGGTCTATTTAAACAATTTTCACATATTGATCTATGTTGTTTTTAACACAATAAAGTTGTTTGTAGCTAAACAATATTGTTCATAGCTAAACACATACTATTTATAACAAAACGATGTTGTTTGCAGCTAAACAAATACTGTTTATAACAAAATGATGCTCTTTGTAGCTAAAAAAATGTTGTTTATAACAAAATGATGTTTACAACAAAACGATGTTGTTTATAGTTAAACAAATATTGTTTATAACAAAACGATGATATTTGTAGCAAAAAAAATACTATTTATAACAAAACGATGTTGTTTACAACCAAACAAATGTTGTTTGTAACAAAACAATGTTGTTTGCAACAAAACAAATATTTTTTATAACACAAAAATGTTGTTTGCAGCTAAACTCATACTGTTTATAACAAAGTAATGCCATTTTAAAGGAGTTTACATGTTTATGTGCCATTAAATTTTGTTATTAGAATTAGGCTATTCAGTACTACATACATAGAACAAAATATCCATCATTCAAGGATTTCAACATATAAATGATACTATATCCTCTATGCAATAAAAATATTGAATGACATGCTTGTCGCTATGAAACCCCAAATAATCATAAGAGTCATGAAACAATTTTTCAATAATTCGAGGGTTTTAGAAAAGAAAACGTGTTTTCTAAGGTTATCAAAAAGTAAGAATAAATGATCATGTCACTAGTCGTTCCAGGGAATGACCTTCTGTTAAATGACTGTTTCAATTTTACCTTAAACCATTTCAATGGCCAGTTTCGAAGAATGCCATTTAATGGCATATATATAATCATATATCTTGACATGCAAGATTTAACCTATAATCATTAAAATTCAGCCTGTCAATCTTATAGATCGAATCATATAAAGGTAAAATGGAATGTTATCTTCATTCCTTCGTCACTCAAAATGAACGATGTTGACTTATTTATGTATGCTACAACAATGAGTTTCTATTGCTTAAAGTTTAAAGTCTATTCTTTACACACCGTGGGTGCAACATCCAATACTCAGCCTAGCCGATATGAGAATCAAATATTAAAAGAAAAGATACAAAGATATTACAGTCATTCCCTAAGGGAATGATAAATAATTTTCTACATTGTTTTCATATAACACAAACTCTACTAATCAGATATAATCTGAAAGCCATAGAATGCCAGAGAGCTCACATGCAAGGTACTACAATTATAGTCGATAATAATATGACATCCTTGCCTCGGCCTTGCTCGACTAGCAAGTCGATAGGGAAAAAAAGGCACAAGAATATAACATGCAAGGGTGGCCGATAGGCCCTTGCTTCCTAAGTTAAGAAATAATGGTCGATTTTACACAATATAATTGACTCTAAGACGACAACATTTGCAAACATGTACTATTTATCTCTGATTAAAATTAAATCTACATTCTAAGAATGATCTTGCAAGATTTTTGAAATAGAAATAATTGTGGAATCAAACATATTATCAAACAATCCTTCTTTTTTACCTCAAGGTCGAGCTTTTCCCTCAGCTTTTCTTCTTTTTCCCAACACAACCAAACCTCCTGCCTGCTTTTTCCCTAGATGCCCGTTGCCACTACTCATTGCTTTTTCTAGTGATATCTTTCAAGAATGGAAAGATTTTTTCCTTCTTACCTATTCGCATGAATATGGGGTCGATTCTTTCATGACAGGCATTAATTTTGACACCCCATCATTTGAATTTAATTACTTGGCCATAATGTGAATTCAAGCCACTTTGTCCATTACATCCATATTCAATTTTATTTGAATCAATAGTATACAATTTTAATAAATTTGATCCATATTTGATTTTCATATGGAATATAATTATAAATAAATATGTATGTATATATATTATATTATATATATATACATGTATATATATATTTTATATGTATGCTTATATGTACATATGTCAATATTTAAATAAGAATGGACTTTTATTTGATTTCATAAAATGAAATTCTTATCCTTTTAATCATACCTTTGAATACATACTATTTTTTTCTTTCAAATCCGAACACACACAAGATCAAGATAGACAAATTTGTATATGAAATCATATATTTAATATTCCACAAGCCCTTTTGTTTTCATTCATTGAATCAATCAAATCAAGTAAATAAGTTCCTCTACATGCAAATTTCAAATGCAAGCATCATGCCATTTATGGAGTGTGCACCCAAATTCCATCAAGCTTACCATTCCATCCAACTAAACAATCCTACTTCAACCATATTCTTGTCCTTCAACTTGTTTCCCTGCATTTTCACACACTTGCAATTGCACAATTCATCAGTAACATTCAATCATGATAAAATTATAAGATAATTCAAAAGATCACATAGTCAACGATGATCAACTTCTTTCAAACTTTCCAAAAATATCAAAATTTTCATTCAACATATTAAATTTCCTCAATAATTCAATTTATCATATTATAATTTAAATGCAATAAAAATTGGGTTATGAAAAAATGTTGTGTGCATCTTAGATATTTCATTCAAGACCACATAGATAGTGGTACCATCCAACTTGATGGTAAGAAACAAAATTCTAATAAATTTGTAGCCATGCCTAATAGCCAACTACAAATATACACATATCCATTTCCTTCTCATTCTACTAATCTAGTAATAGTTGCTTCTTCATCTATTGATCTTAACCCTTTTGAGTATGTGAACATGATCTCATTCACTTATGTTCATCCTTCAGGTCATGTGGAAAAAATCCTTGACATAACCTTTACATCACATGATCTGCCTCTTAACAAGGAACCTTCTCCACTATACGTCCTAGCTCAAGTCAATAGAAACATTGTAACCGGTGTTATGGTTGCCCTTGCTAGTAGGCTTAATGTTATTATGGAGTAAACCCTCTTTATCAACAATTTACATAAGTAGAAGTACGAGGAGTGAAAGAGTACCATCCGTACTCATGATGGATTTTTTGTGCCTCCCATTGGTTCCATTTCTTTATCGCTCCTTGTTGGGCTTAAATTTTTTGATGTTTCATTTGTTGTGATACTAAAATCCAACCTATTCAAGGTAAGACTAGGCATTCTATGGCTAGTCTCCATGAATGCAGTCGCTTCAATTATCCACAAATGCCTAAAATTTCCCATGATAACATAGTACATACTATTCAAGATACTAGATATAAACCACTTGTGTCACATGGGGGCTTCTCTCTGGATCATTTTTTGCCCGCCCCTATTGGACCTTTGCTACCTTATGAAGATTTAATATATGGGGCCTATTACAGGTACAAGACGGGAGTTGCGGTCCCCAATGCTATTTTCTCGCCTTCTTCTCATGTGATTTCTATGAAGGCCTCTATGTGTGCACAACAACATGTCTTGTCCTCCACACCTTCCTCTTCAGAGGCTAAGGACAAGTAGGTTCTCACCCATAGACCTTCTTCCTCTTCTATGACTTCGCAACCCTTGATGACATCTTATGTTCCTTCTACTATGCTCAACATAGGAAAAGGAAAGACACCCATGTTGTGGAAGTGATAGCTGAAAGTCTTCCAACTCCTGGTCTTACCCACTATTCCCTAACCCACTCTATATGATAAGGGGAAGCATATATCTGAAGTTAGTCCTTCTTTCGTTGTTCCTACATCTCGACCTCTAAGGATTCCTCCTGTTCCTCCACCCGCTCTAAAAATAAATAAAGGAAAGGAGCTCTTTGTTGAGACCCCTGTTTCTATCTTTACTTCCCCTATTCCTCTTTAGGAGCTTGTTTTCCTCTTTAGGAGCTTGTTCTTCCATTGAAAATGTCCATGAAGACCACTCCTCCAATGAAATAGGATCACTTAGACTCTTCTCAGCCTCCTATTTATGGTGCCCATAGCCATCGTAATTGATTTGCATGTGAGCGTAAACATCACCGACCAGAATTGTCCCAAGAATGCGAGGCCTCGCAGGAACCTTCTGATTCTACTTCTGCTTCTACTTTTGTCTTTGCTCCTATCTCTATTTTTGCTTTTGTTTATGCTTCCATTCCCATTGCCTCTTACTTGCTTCTGGCTTCATTAAAATGAATCCCAATGAACCTCACCCCAAGTGAGTGAAAGTGTTCACCACTCCTTCCTCGAAGCCTTCCTTAATCACCTCTTTACCAAATCTTCCTCCTTTCCTTGAGCCCGTTGGCATGCCTCATACAAAGGTTGTGTCTACTATAGCTCCTCCTTTCACTTTTGATGTGAGGATTCCACATCCTCCGCTTAAGCACAAGTTAGAGCACAATCTTGTCCCGAATGATGGTTGCAAAAAGTCTTCTTTGTCTGTTGTATCTTGTTCTACTATGTCTTGTGTCATTCTTGTAATGAATGTGTCACCTCCTTGATAGGGAGGTTGGATGAAACAATCACTGTTTCATGCTCTGGGTCTTTCTTGGAAGACTTCTAGGGTGTTGTACTCCACCACTTGAAACCTATAGGACCTCTTCCTTATTAGGGTCCCCTGGTTTCTCCTTGCCAACCCAACTATCAACTTAGTTCCTCCTACCAAGTCAAGTCTTGGTGCAATATTGCAACTCTAACCTTAGCCCTTAATCCACCCTAAAGGCTGCAATACTCCTAAATCTTGAATTTAGCTTTGTAGGGGTGTGAAGGTGTTTCTGATGACTTCAATCCATCTATTTTGGTTCTTGAGGGTCCACCTGACTCCATTTATTAGTTGCTTCCACCAAACCCTCATTTAGGCCTAAAAAGACTACTAGCCCTAGGAGCCCCAATTAGGCCTCCTCCGAGAAAACAGGTTAGTTCTCAAAACTTTCCAAAGAACACCCAAATATTTTCTTGGGATTCCTGGTTCATATGCCCACCTCTCAAGTATTTTTGGGGTCTTGGGTCTCAGCTGTCCGTACAACGCCCTAACTTGAAAATGAGCCAAAACTAGGTCTTTTAAGCCCTTTCATGGCTGCTCTCAAACTGTTAAGTATTCCTCACATCAGATGGATTGATGGAGCTTCCTCCTCCATGCTATATCTTAGCAAGACACTTATCTGACTTCTCCAAGTAGTAAATTTTCAAGGCATTGACACCCTGCAAATCAAGTGCTTTGCACTAAGGTCTTCCCTAGCTGGACTCTTCCTGGCTCGCCTAGGGCAAGACTTCCACAATAGCTCATGTATTTTCAAAAGCCTTAAACCCTACCATATGTACATACATGGAGTCTAGTCACTGTTCCCAAAGGGCCGTACAATTTGTACGGTGGGAAAGTGAACTAACACTCCATTTTCACAAAACTGTCTGGTTCAGACCAGCAACAGTATGGAAACCAAACTATTTACAAACAAAGCTTGAAATTGAATTAAGAAACTACCTAATGTCACACAATTCTTGAATAACTACTACACTACAATCTACACAAGTTACAACACCATGATTAATCCATTAAAAACTCACTTCAATGCAAAAATCATAAAATTCACTTCCAAAAACAATTACTTTTCTTGAATTCCCAAAACTTCAAAACATAACAAATGCTTCCAAAACCCGCACCAATGCTGATGCATTCCATAAATAGGGTCCCTATAATAGTTATCCTCTTCCTTGGGCTCTTCTTGGCCGCTTGTAGCTCCAATTGAGCAATATTTGCAAATATTTTGCAAGAATTCCTAAAAATCCAAAACCTTATTTTGAGCTAGAACCTAATGATACCTATCCTATGGTCAACATGACCTTCATCTGATCAAAACCAAACCAAAAAAATTCCATTAAGGCTTACATACAAATGAACTAAATTTGGTTGCTTGCTTAGTTGTCCTAGACAGACCTTCTAAACAACCTATGGTGATCTATGGGTGCTCCTGCACCATTCTCCCCCCTCTACACAAACACTAAGGAATGTGGGGAGAGATTAGAGATAAATCAATACCCTACTTTTTGATCTGAGCTTCATCCACCCATGTAGCCTCAAATTCAGGTTTTTCCTTCCATTTGATGAGATGTTCCATGTATTCCTTATGCCGAGTAGACTTCTTCACCCTTGATTCCAAGATCCTCTCTACTTGTAGCTTGTCTTTAGGAGGTAAGGCTATGTTACTCACATCCTTCAAGACATCCACACTTTTCTGATCCAAGTCAGTGATTGGTCCTTTATACCTGATCAAATTAGCCACATTAAACACTGGTGAAATGCCTAAGTTTGCAGGTAGCTCCACCTTGTAGGCATTCTTTCCATATTTTGCTAACACCTGACATGGTCCCACTCTCTTCATCTGCAACTTGGTTGATGTTCCTTTCTGCAACCTAGATTTGTTGAGATGGACCATGACATAGTCCCCTACTGCAAATTGTAGATCTTTCCTAGACATATCCACCTTAGCTTTTAGCTTGTGAGTAGCCTCTGTAATTGTCTTCTTCACTTGTTCCTGAATCTCCTTCATGGTCTGAGAGAAATCTTCAACATGGCCACTTCTATGCTCCATAGCTCCTAAATCTCTAAGTTCACACACACCCCTTGGGTGCATTCCATACACTATTTCAAAAGGACTTCTACCTATGGTCCGATTCACACTGTCATTGTAGGCATATTCAGCTTGTGATATGACTAAGTCCCATGTCTGTCCATAATCCTTGGTGAGACACCTGAGAAGGTTACCTAACACTCTATTTATCACCTCAGTTTGTCCATCTGTCTGAGGATGGTAAGTTGATCCAAAAGATAAGTTAGTACCTAATATACTCCATAGAGTCTTCCAAAAATGACTCATGAACTTCACATCCCTGTCTGAGATAATTCTTAATGGCAATCCATGGATCCTCACAATCTCTTTGAAGAAGAGATGAGCAATATAGCTAGCATCATGGGTGGTCTTGCACGGAACAAAGTGACTCATCTTACTGAACCTATCTACCACCTCATAGACACTATCAAACCTTGTCTTAGTCTTAGGGAGTCCTACCACAAAGTCCATGCTAATACATTCCCATGGTCTGTTGGGAATAGGTAGAGGTTGATACAAACCTACATTGCTAGCTCCCCCCTTGGCTTTCATACAAACTACACACTGCTTCACATACCTTCTGACATCCCTTGGCAACTTGGGCCAATAATAGGACCTCTGCACTAATTTCAGTGTCTTGTTGATACCAAAATGACCACTAAGACTACCATTGTGATTCTCCTGGATAAGATTCTCTCTCATTGAACCTTTTGGAACAATAACTGATTCCCCTTAAACAAAATTCCACTCTGCAATGTATACTCTGAGAATTGACTATGAAAGTGATTCTCAAAATCAAAACATACCTTATATGCCTCTGAGAAGTCTTCATCTTCTCCATAGAGATCCTTGAAACTCTCTATCCCAATGCTTTTTAATTGAATCTCTTGCACTGTCACCAACCTCCTACTTAATGCATCTGCCACCTTGTTCAACTGTCCCTTCTTGTGCTTGATGGTAAATGTGAAGGCTTGGAGGTATTCCATCCATTTCAAATGTCTATTGCTCAACTTCTCTTGTGTGTTGATGTAGCTAAATGCCTGGTTATCAGTAAACACTACAAACTCTTTAGGTAGGAGATAATGCCTCCACTTTCTAAGTGATTGTACTAGAGCATATAGTTCTAGGTCATAGGTAGAATACTTCTGTTTAGCTTCATTGAGCTTTTCACTAAAGAAAGCTATAGGCCTGCCTTCTTGGCTTAGTACTCCTACAATTCCACTAGCATCACATTCCACAGTGAATAACTTATCAAAACTAGGTAACAAAAGGATGGGTTGAGTTGCCACTTCTTGTTTGAGTTTCTCAAAACCCTCCTCTACTTTAAGAGTCCATTTGAACTTAGTTTTTAGGCCACTTTTGATTGCATCAAGTACTGGTGCACATATGCCACTAAAGTTCCTTATAAACTTCCTATAAAACTGAGCTAACCCATGAAAAATTCTTACCTATGTCCCGGTGGTTGGTGTATGCCAATTTAGCATAGCTTCCACCTTGCTTGGGTCCATCTTCAATGATCCTTGGGATACTACAAACCCCAAATACACAAGCTCTTGTTTGAAGAATTCACACTTTTCTAAGTTGATGGCTAACCTCTCCTCCTGCAATCTTTTAAGAACCAACTCCACATGCTTTAGATTTTCTTCTACTGTCTTGCTAAAGATGAGTATATCATCTAGATACACCACCACAAATATACCTGTGAAATCCTTAGCACTTCATTCATGAGCCTCATGAATGTGCTAGGGGAATTTGAGAGGCCAAATGGCATAACTCTCCACTCATATAACCCATCAGTTGTCTTAAAGGATATCTTCCACTCATCCCCATCTTTGATTATGATATGATGGTATCCACTCTTGAGATCCAACTTGGTGAAATACTGAGCTCCTCCAAGACAATCCATCAAATCCTCAATCTTAGGAATAGGAAACCTATATCTGATTGTAATCCTATTTATAGCCCTAGAATCAATGCATAGCCTCCACTTACCACCTTTCTTGGTTGCTAAGACCACTGGTACTGCACATGGACTGATGCTCTTCCTAATTAGTCCTTGGTCTAACAACTCCTACACTTGTCTAGCTACTTCTAGGTTATGATCTGGTGTAAGCTTGTAAGCTGCTTTGTTTGGTAATGAAGCCCCTGGTATGAAGTCAATCTGATGACTGATGGTTCTCTTTGGAGGTAAGGTTGCTGGTGATCCATCACTAACTATATCTTTGAACTGTTCAAGCAACTTTTGGACTGCTCCTGGTATGACAAATTTCTCAGTCTTACCTTCCTCCTTGGGTTGTACCATGACCACATATCCTTCCTCTCCTTGTTGTAGAGTTTTGATAAACTCCTTGCCACTACTTAACAAGACACTAGGGGTCTTTGACTGTCCTTCTTCCTCATCTGTCAGTGACTACAGTTTGAATGTCTTTCCATCCTTCTTGAATGAGATATTGTTCTCCTTTCCATCATAGATGGCTCCTCTATCATACTGCCATGGTCTGCTCAATAGAAGATGGCATGCATCCATGGGAAACACATCACAAATCAACTTGTCCTGGTACCCTCCAATGGAGAACTCCACTGTTCTCTGCTCATTTACAAGAACACTCTGCCCTTTGTTCAACCATGTCACCTTATAAGGGCTAGTGTGGGGTACTTTCTCCAACTTCAACTTTCTCGCTGCCTCCTCAGAGATAATGTTATCAGTAGACCCTGAATCCACTATAACCTTGCACACCTTTCCAAGTATTTTTCATCTTACCCTGAATAAGGCTCTCCTTTGCTTTGGCTCTTCTTTGATTGGTTGTCTGATTAGAACCCTGCCAAACATCAAGTTCTCCCTCATTTCTGACTCAATATGACTAACTTCTGGTGACTTGACACTCATGGTGTCTTCTTGAGCATATGCTACTCTCTTTTCTGTATTTGAAGAAGATGCTTTCTCTGGGCACCTATAAGCTGGATGTCCTACTTGACCACAGTTGTAACACTTCATACTAGCAAAGTATGAGTTACTTCTGCCTGCTCCTCTTCCTCTAATAGAACCTCCTTAAGGTCCTCTACCTCTTCCATAGCCTCCTCTAGAAGTTGTTTCACTTCCATGCTCTCTGAGTTTAGACTCTCCCTGACTTCTTTGTTCAGTTCCTCTACCTTGGTATCCACCTCTATGTCCTCTTTGATCTCTGCCTTTACCTCTATTCTTAGAAGCCTGGTCTTGTTTCCTCTTACTCCTCTCTTCAATCTTTATAGCCAATTGATAGCATTGGTGCACTGTTTTGGGACTTAGAAGAGTCATCTCCTCTTGAATGTTCCACTTCAAGCCGTTAAGATACCTAGCCACCTTAAGACTTTCATCCTCTAAAACATTATACCTCATACAAAGTTTTTAAAACTCCTCAGTATAAGAATTCACATCTTGGTCTCTTTGTCTCAAGCTCTGTCTTTTCTTATGCAACTGAATCTCATAATCATCTAGCAGATATGCTTCTCTCACTTTGGCAACCATTCCCTTCCAAGTAGAAATAGGCTTCTTGCCTTCCTTTTCTCTCTTTGTCTGAATGAACTTCCACCATGTCAAGGCAAAACCTCTCAATCTTGATTTGGCCACCTTTACCTTTTGTGCTTCAGTGACTCCATCACACTCAAAATGGGTTTCCATTCCCTCTATCCAATCCATGACTAGATCAACTTCCATTTTCCCACTAAACAATGGTATGCCTTCAAGTGCTTTTCCACTCAAAGCCTTCAATGCTTTCAAGAAAGGCTCTTCTTGCAAAACAGGGTCAGGTTTAGGGATCTTGTCTTCCTCTGCAACCTCTTCTCTCTTGGGTATCCTTCCTTCCAACCTATCACTGACCTCATCCGTCTTGGTTTGCACATTATCCATTGCTTGCTCAAGTTGAGCTATTCTTTCCTTCAATAGCCTATTGTCTTCCTCCTGTTCTTCTACCTTCTTGGCCAATTCTGAATTTGTCACCATGTCTGTAGAACCACTAGACTCAATCTCCGACATATAATATTCTATCCAAAATCTTTTGCTGCTTTGATACCAATCTGATAGGGAGGTTGGATGAAACAATCACTGTTTCATGCTCTGGGTCTTTCTTGGAAGACTTCTAGGGTGTTGTACTCCACCACTTGAAACCTATAGGACCTCTTCCTTATTAGAGTCCCCTAGTTTCTCCTTGCCAACCCACTATCAACTTAGTTCCTCCTACCAAGTCAAGTCTTGGTGCAATCTTGCAACTCTAACCCTAGCCCTTAATCCACCCTAAAGGCTACAATACTCCTAAATCTTGAATTTAGCTTTGCATGGGTGTGAAGGTGTTTCTAATGAATTCAATCCATCCTATTTTGGTTCTTGAGGGTCCACCTGACTCCATTTCTTAGTCGCTTCCACCAAACCCTCATTTAGGCCTAAAAAGACTACTAGCCCTAGGAGCCCCAATTAGGCCTCCTTCTCCAAGAAAATAGGTTAGTTCTCAAAAATTTCCAAAGAACACCCAAATATTTTCTTGGGATTCCTAGTTCATATGCCCACCTCTCAAGTATTTTTGGGGTCTTGGGTCTCAGCTGTTCGTACAATGCCCTAACTTGAAAATGAGCCAAAACTAGGTCTTTTAAGCCCTTTCTTGGCTGCTCTCAAGCTGTTAAATATTCCTCACATTAGATGGATTGATGGAGCTTCCTCCTCCATGTTATATCTTAGCAAGACACTTATCTGACTTCTCCAAGCAGTAATTTTTCAAGGCATTGACACCCCTGCAAATCAAGTGCTCTGCACTAAGGTCTTCCCTAGCCGAACTCTTCCTGGCTCGCCTAGGGCAAGACTTCCACAGTAGCTCCTATATTTTCAAAAGCCCTAAACCCTACCATATGTACATACATGGAGTCTAGTCATTTTTCCCAAAGGGCTGTACAATTTGTACATTGGGAAAGTGAACTAACACTCCATTTTCACAAAACTGTCTGGTTCAAACCAGCAACAGTATGGAAACCAAACTATTTACAAACAAAGCTTGAAATTGAATTAAGAAACTACCTAATGTCACACAATGCTTGAATAACTACTACACTACAATCTACACAAGTTACAACACCATGATTAATCCATTAAAAACTCACTTCAATGCAAAAATTAGAAAATTCACTTCCAAACACAATTGCTTTTCTTGAATTTCCAAAACTTCAAAACATAAAAAATTCTTCCAAAACCTACTCCAATGTTGAGGCATTCCATAAATAGGGTCCCTAAAACAGTTATCCTCTTCCTTGGGCTCTTCTTGGCCGCTTGTAGCTCCATTTGAGCAATATTTGCAAATATCTTGCAAAAATTCCTAAAAATCCAAAACCTTATTTTGAGCTAGAACCTAATGAAACCTATCCTATGGTCAACATGACCTTCATCTGATCAAAACCCAACCAAAAAAATGCCATTAAGGCTTACATCCAAATGAACTAAATTTGGTTGCTTGCTTAGTTGTCCTAGACAAGACTGTCCTAGACAGACCTTCTAAACAACCTATGGTGATCTATGGGTGCTCCTGCACCACTCCTTCCCCAGAGTTTGTCACTACCCCTCTTTCGAAGGTTGGAAATGACTCTAGTTTCTCATCCTCCTTTCATTCAACCACAACACTTCACTTCGGATAAGCATATGTTTTACTCACTGGAGGATATTCTAACTTTGTTATCTATCTTTGCTAGATCGATGACATTGACCTCACAAGAGATTAATAATGCAAACATTAAGGGTACCTCCTCCTTGGCTCTTATTGTAGGTGAGTCAATCAATATTGCCCTTGCTATCCCTCCCTTTATAGACTTTTCTTCCTTCCCCTTACGATGATGTAGATTAGGAGCAGGATGACCTATTGGAGGTGTTGAACTAGAGCGATACCTCTTCTTTATCTTGAGATTAGATTTGTGTGTTTGTTTGTGTTCCCCCATGCTTGTCTATTAGTGTTTATGCTCTCGGTTGGGACCCTTAATACCCTTATAGGTACTTGAATACATGAAAGAATATTTGTTGTAAAACTTCTTCTATTTGTTCCATCATTCTTCTATTTGTCATAAAAATTGGCTTTCACGTCGGATACGATGCAAGGCGTTGAGGCATTTAGGCCTCTTCCATGTTGACTTAGATTTTTATTTGTCTTAATGTGATTTTCTTCTCATTCCAATCTATTTGGGGGGTGATAGAGTTCATACATATTATATTATATTTATCTATATACATTTATGATTAGTTTTGACCCCAAATAATTGGATACCCCTATGCTCTTGATTTCTTCATCTTTGCTTTTTTGTATGTTGTGGGTTCTATGTGCTTCCCCTCGTGTGACAACATTCCATGGTAATTATCACCTCATGAATTAATTTCCTCATCAAAATAGCAATTTGGTCATAGAAAATCCATTAAATAAATTAATAAAATTCATAATTATCACCTTATGAGTTAACTTCCTCATCAAAATAGCAATTTCCTTAATAGAGGAAAAAATAATATCAAGAGAGAAGAATTTTTCTTCATATGAATAAAGAAAGGATACAAATCATATTTGGGGAAAAACCAAGTTGGGTGTAGAATAGATCACTAGAAGGTAATAATCCTAATTATCTATATTCTATAGTATAGATCTGTGGTTGTAAATATTGTACTTTCTAGTTAATAAAAGAAGAAACATTCCTTTTAATGTTGCTCACTACTATGCCTGCATGGTATCATTTAGTTTAGGGTGATTTAAGATTAAATCTTAGTTAAATGTTTATTTACTTGCTTTGTGCTAGTGGGTGATTTCATGTTTGGTGTGTTGGGAAGAGTGTATATACATATTAGTGTATGCAAGTGCTAAAATATTATGTTGTGAAAGCACTTGTGTGTGTTCTTGTAACTTGTAGCCACATAGATCATCCTAAAATTTTATGATAGTCAATTATAGCAATTGACAAGGTGGTCTAGATCTCATAAATAGAAATTACTTAACCAACTAACTTCTCCTCATTAACTCCAAAATTAGTGGAAGTGAACTCATGGTCTACGATCAAATATAGATTTTCTATTCATTCTCTTGAAAATCTATAATTTCATCATTTTCATAATGAATCAATTTTAATATAAACTTATGTTGTCAATTTAATCATCCATACAATGTTATCTTTATGTTGTTGATGTTGGGAGCACCTACAAACCAACAAAAATATTGAGCACATCATATTTTATGCTCAAATAGAAGTTTGCTTTAGTTAGATTAGTGCTTTAAATTGTTTTTTAAGGTTTTTCTCATTTGTTCTAACTTTTCTTGCAGACACATATCTTAAATGCATCTATCTAAGGGATGCCAATCGATATAATTTAGATGAGCCTATGTTGAAATTAAACAACATACCAATACTATAGATTTGGCATCTTTTATATAGATGTATTTAAGACATCTGAAAGGAAATAGAAAAGAGCAATGGAAAGTACTAATGAATGAGAAATTGTTTGAAGGAAAGAGATTACCAAATAGATTGAAGTAGCCAAACCAAGCACCACCAAAGCAAGAGAGACACAAGAATTTGTTAAGGGGAAAAAACAAGAAAAAACCCCAATATTATGAATGGAGGAAAAATGCCTAAAGAATAATACAAAGAGAGAGAGCTTCAACCTTAGCTTGCTTACATGAATATTGAAGAATGAGAGGAGAGGCACCTCAATAAGTAGAGGTGAGAAGGAGTTATAATGTAACTCCCAACTCAATGAATGCCACCATTCATCTATGTGTGTGCAAAGTGTCACCTCTTAAGGAGGTGGTTACAAATATTCCTTAATAAAGGAATTAAAAAATAACCATCCTCACACATGTGTGGAGATGACAAAAAAAAAAAGACTTGTAGGGATTCCTTTGAAATATTCCTACAAGTTAATAAATAATTACAATTAAAGAATAACCTTTACCAAGTAAAGATTAATCTTCTAACATCCCCCCTTAAGCTTTACTTGGGGAGGTTAGATCAAACCCTTCAATGGGTTGTAATCCAATATTTTACAATGAAAGAGAAATTTATCTTTACAAAGAGCTTTGGTGAGAATATCTGCAACTTGATCTTCACCTTTATAATACAAAAGAGAAATTTTCTTGTCTTCAATTTTCTCTCTAATGAAGTGATGTTGAAGAGCAATGTGCTTGGTCCTTGCATGAAAAATAGCACTTTGATTACCACAATATAAAGGAGTAGGATCCTTTTGAGGTAGACTCAAGCCTTCAAGTAACCTTCTTAACTACAATGCTTCTTTGGATGCATTAGTACAACCTTTATATTCAACTTTTTTAGAAGCAGAAGTAGATTGTTGTTTTTACTATTCCATGAGATCAAGACTTCATCCAAAGAAAAGAGCTAATAACGCGGAGTCCCCATCATTGGGATCACCTCAGTATAACCTTTTAAAGAAAATTCACAATTTGCATCATAAAAGAGACCAAGATTAAGAGTTCCTTTAACATATATTAAAATTCTTTTTGTAACTTTAATTTGAGTTTTTTGTGGTTTAGACAAAAATCTAGAAACCAATCCAACACTTTAGTTGTTTTCCAAATTTGCATACCCAAAATAATCTAATAGGCCCAAATCACTCATTTGAAATTGTTGATTGAGTTGAGACTTAACATCACTAATCAAAATGTTAGAACTAGAAGTGATAATTAAATTATTATCACAATATCATTTTCACTATGCTTAATATATAAATTTGGATAATTTTTACTTCTAATGAACCATGAGATAGAAAGAAAGCATAGCCCAAATTATAAAATGTCAATATATCTAGACAAAGCAATAATATTTCTAGGTTTTCTCTCACTACATCATTTGTTGTATTGTAAAGGGAAATTGTATCAAGATTAATAATAAAGGACTTTGAAAATTAGTCCTAAAGATGGTTTTTAAAAAAACCATAGTGCCTTAGTAAAAAAAATCAATATCAATAGTCCTAATAATGGTATAAAAACAATATTGCCTTCAAAAAAATAATGAAACATAAAAGTTTCAAGAACTTGATCCCCATCAATTAAGAAAATAGATCTAAGTTCATAAAAAATAAGGAAGTGCATACCATCAAAGTGGATGGAAATGTTTTCCATGGGTCCCAAAAAAAACTCCAATGAGACTTGATAAAATATATGATTCATTATAGATAGGGCTCCCTATGCAACATTACTGCAAATGCAACTAGCGCAAAAAATATATATGTAAAGGCTCCATTGAGACTTGATAAAGTGATTAATTTGCAAAACATATATAGATGGAATAAATCCATCAAGAAGGAAAATACTCCAATGAGCTTTTAATTTTCAAAAAAATATAGATGAAATAAATCCATCAAAAAACAATATTTACCAATAAGGCACAATATCATATTAATGAGACACAATAAAATATCAAATTCCCTTTATCAAAACAACATAATTGTAGTTGAGAAGGAAACACTAGGTTGTTTTAAATATTGTAATAGATCAAGACTTAGGTAGAGAGAATGATAATTTCTCAAGCCACAAATCAAGCCACCTTAAGTTATAAAAAAAAAAAAATTGTGATAGAATAATGAGAAATGCATACTATGAAGAGAATAGTTATTAAGTATAAATAAGTCATTTAAGATGATATTCATGCATTCATGACTACATGAATATCCCCTTTTCATATTCCAAATATAATTGAGTAAAACAAAGTACACTATTATTGGGTTGATCAAGTCCAATAATAAAGTACTTGTGAAGTTGTTTAAAAAACAATCTTTTATGTGAAGTAACATGTTGAGATGCACCTGAATCATTAACACATTCAAAAGGCTTAGAAACATTAAAACTACATGTTAAAGCACGTCTAGATTCATTACCATTGTTATGAAATTGTTGATTATTTTGATTCATAGGCTTTTTCTCATTTTT
>VDFB02046649.1:24544-42613 GCA_007258455.2 Sequoia sempervirens
TTTAGATGTTAAAAAATAAAAATAATAATGATAAGTCTCTTATTAGTTCCTCCCCATCTTATAACTTGATGTTATTATGACATATGGCTAGAAAATGATAAGGAAAAAGAAAGAATCTTCGGGGTCTACTGAATCTCAAAATGGACATACATCTTTGCAAAGTTATCCCACATGACCATCTCACCATAATGTGAGGACTAATAATATAAATTCTACATCTCCAACTTTGTCTATGAGACGAAGATCAAAGTCTCCTTTTCTTGTTGCAAAAGAAAAAGAATTTTTGAGCAAATTATTACCATTGCTAACCATTTTGATGTTTTTCCACAAGGTTGAGATCTTCCCAACTCCACTTAATCATCAACCATAAAATTATTTCTTGGAATGTAAGAGGGATATCTCTTGCTCATTGCAAATATTGGGTTAAGGAGGCTATATTCAAGTGGAAACCAAATATGATCTCTCTACAAGAATTCAAACTTAATGGTATATGGATTGCTTCTTCTATATCCAACATATGGAGAGATGCAAAAAATTTCCATACATCATGTAGAAAAGGAAGAAGGGGAGTTTTAATTGGTATGTATTCATGGGTCTACAAGTTTTTCATTAATAAAGGGGAGGAACCTTCACATAATTGTGTGTTAGCCTTGACTTTTATTGATGGACAACCAATTAGTTTTTATTTAGTATATGATCCTACTATTACAAAATAAGTATGTGATTTATGGAAATTTATGACCAATAGCTTCCCTCATGTTGATTGGTTATAGGAGGTGATTTTAATATGTTAGAACATCATAAATATCATAACTAGTCTATTAATGTAAAATTATGTAGTTGAGAATTTGAAAAATGACTAAATTGTTGAAATATTGTAGGGGTTATATATCCAATTCATAAAAAATATTTTGGTCATGGGTATAATTGGTACACTTAGACTAATTTTTGGTTAAGGGAATATAGGAAAATTAGCAAGGTAGATATGTTTTATATAGCTCCTAACCTGCAACTAATTCAAGATTCCTCTAGGAATTGTGTGAAAGTAGATTATTCTACTTCCCTCTTGGATCACTTTCTTATCATTTGTTATATTTCAAGGGTGGAAACAAATAGAGTGGATACTTTGTACCTTAAAAACCCTTATTGCATTGTTGCATTGGTTGGAATTTGGAACTCCGTATACAAAATGGTGGCACAATGCTATTTATCAATGTGTCAATTTCTTATGATTTTTTTTTTTAAATATTGGCTTGGAAGAGAAAATGTAAAGATAAATCCATTAAAGAGAAGCTATGACCCAATATAAAATTTCTTAATTCAAACCCCAATAATATTAACATTCAAACCTCTATATTTATTATCCAAGCCCAACTTTGTAAACTTGATATATATAGAGTTCAAGGAGATAAAATAAGGGCTAGATTACATTGGATGGAGGAGGGAAATTGAATTCCAAATACTTCTTTAATTGATTAAATTATAAACATAAAAAAGGAGTGTATTGAAGCAATCCAACATGATTCTAGGTAGGTTCATACAAATTATGAAGAATATAAATCTATGTTTCAAAACTTTTATGAGAATGTTTTTAGAGATATTGGGAGGACACATAGTTAATATTGGAGATATTATCAAAGACCACATAACAAAGAAGGTGGATTTTGAATATAGTCAATTTTTAGACTATAATCTATCTATTGAAGGCTTGGAACATGATGAGTTTTTTTATGGCCCCTAATAAAAGTCTTGAGATTGATGGGATTTTACCAAATAGTGTGGCAATGTATTAAGGAAGAATTTTATCTCTCATACTTGGAAGCTTTGTAGCAAGGTTTGTTGGGGCCTAATATTAATAAATTCATAATCAAGATTCTTCTAAGGGGAAAAAGTGCACACTCTATCTTTGGATGACATATTATTGTTTTGACTACCTCTTATAAAATTATTGCTAAAGCCTTGGCTACAAGGATCAAATTGGTGGATAAAGGAATAGTTAGACAAGTGAAAAAATAGAATTCCTAGGTGGAAGATTTATTCTTGATAACTTAATCTTGGTTTGGGAACATAGTGAATGGGCACAATAATTAGGATAACATATATTATTGGATAAGTTAGATTTCAATAAAAACACATGACAAAATGTGGCAGAGCTTTATCACCAAGATGTTGCAATGTTTGGGTTTTGGTCCCAAAATGTGTAATCATGTTCAAATGTTATTTAAAGATGCTAATGCCTAATTGGTTATTAATAATTCCTTGTCTGATTGATTCCCTCTACAATGCTCTATTAGGTAAGGTTGTCCTTTATCACTATTCCTCCATGTTCTTGTTGTTGATGCACTTAGTTATTTGCTACAAAAATATAATCAAATGAATTTGATTAAAGTTATATCTATCTCCAAATACAATAATTCTTAGTTCACATTTTTTTGATGTTATGCTCTTCATCCAAAATTTTGAATTAGAAATGATTAACATTTTGGAGGTTCTAAACTTATATTGCGCTATTTTTGGATCAAAGTTAGCACATCATAAAACTAATTCTCCCATGGTCCAATTTGATCTGATTCCACAATGAATTACTAAAGAGTGAAAGCAAATCAAACATGGGTAGATTACTCAGTACTTGGGTATTCCCTTTGGATTAGGTGCCACTCTTTTGGATATGTGGAATTGGTTCATAACCAAGTTGAAAAACAAACTCTGTAGTGAGGGAAATAAATTTCTATCATTAGTTAGCAAAAATCAAGTGGTGAATTGGATATTCCTAGATTCTAATGTATGCTACTCTTCATGTTGGATGCCCTCCAAGAAAGGATATGAGGACTTAAATAAAACCATTTAACAATTCTTATGGATTAATTATGACAAAAAAGTTGGTCTTAGATCCACTTCTTAGTTACATTCTATACAACCCAAAGAAAAAGGTGGATTGGGTCTTTTGGATCCCAAGACACGGGGGACTTATTTATTAGCGAAATGGATAATTAGAGTTTTGTCAGGAGAAGAACATTGAAAAATTCTAGTTCATCATCGTATTAATCTTGTTGCTATCAATGAAAAATGGCAAGGTGTTAGGTGGCTAGATAATTTTTTTCTTGCACTTTTCTTTCGTATTAAAGAATCATTTCCTTTACAATCCATTTGGAAGGCTTGGCCACAAGTTTGTAAATTCTTAAATTAGAAGAAGGATTCCTTGCAACATGATTTCAATTTTGCGACTTCTTCTAATTGGTGGAAAAAGCTTGTTTAATATCATGACAAACCAATTTGGTTGGTCCTTTTCCAAATTAGGCTCATTATCTATTCAAAAAAGGTGTGCGACAATTTGGTGATATTTGGGATTTCAATACCCTTGAAAGGCTTACTAGCAAAGCTCCAAAAGCTCATTTATTTTAAACAACATATCTAAGGGTTTTGTAATATTTGTGAAAATTGTTGGTTCAAGTGGATTTGCTTATAAAACTATGCACTCCTTTACAATATAATTTCTTCAAAGATTGGTTGTGGCTTGCTAAGTACTAGTTTTTTGCTTCTCTTTAAAAAGATACATTTAAATCTCTTTCTGAATATGTAACTAAACCCAAGACTTAAGATAACATAGAGTTGTAAATTTCATGAAAATAAGTGGAAGAACTCGAGTGCTCAAATTTGGAGGTCTAAGTTGAGACAAATTCTCAAATTTTGGCTTGGAAAATCCTGCACTAGAAGCTTCTTGTGGGGGGATAGGTTGAAATGTTTGAAGGTTCAACCAACTAAATGCCCTTACTGTTAACGTAGTGAAGGCTTAAAACATATTTTTTGGAATTTTTTAGGGATAAAAAAATGGAATGTTATATTTAGTCATTTCCTTACTATTTTTTATCACGTGTTATGCCTGAAAGAAGCTGGTTTAGATAGTGGTCTTCATAAAAATGTGGCTGCTTATACTACAAGATAAACCATTTTGCTCAATATGCTATTATTCATTAGGAAGTAGAAGTGTTAAAGTTTTACTTTGACATCTTGTTACAATTTGTTTCTCTGTGTTCTTAGCTAAGAGGATCTCCAAGGAAGATGCAAAGTACAATAAGAATTTGGAAGAGATTAAACTTCAAACTTTATAGCTCCATGAAGGTGATATTTGGTGTTTTACACAATTCCAAAGCCTATTTAATTTTTGAATATGATTTGTGCATCAAATATTTCAAGAGTTTATTTATGAATTGACTTGTTGGTTGTTGACAGGATGATAGTTTGGGTCCTATATGTCTCTATAGGATTGTTGTTGCTAATTTTACTTTCTATTTTGACGTTTTTACTCATAATTTCTCAGTCCAGTCCTTGTTTGTAAATTGATGTTATTGTTGAATGTTGTTCCAATGCCCTTGGGGTTGTTCCTTGTATTAATGTTGTTGATTTCTCTTTCACTTTGAAACTCCTTTGTGGATTGCTATTCTTTCTTTTGTAAAATTAGATTTGTTCAATATAAAAGAATAAAGTTTAATATCTAATATAAATTTAAATCATTCAATAATTATAAAAGCCTTTAACTTTAATTATGTCAAAAGGCATTCTATAATGACAAGGGGTGGAGTGTAATGGTGTGAGTGTGTTAACAAAAACTCTTAACTTTTATTTTAAATTTGATAACCATTTATGTGTCAAAATATTAATATTTAATAATAAACATAGTATTTAATAATAAATATAAATAATTCTTGTTTTTCTTTTCTTGGTCTTTCTTCCTTAAACACAAATTTAAAATTGAAACAAAAACTTTTATGATAAGTATAGTAAAAGATTTTTTTTTGCTACTACTTGCTCAATTTCTAAAGTAAAACAAATTATTTATTTAGTTATCTATTTGTGTAGTTGGAAAAGTTTATATTAATAAATCCCTTGCGTGTAATAAATAATTTATTTTGTTTTTAGTTAAATCTTTCAAAAAAATGAAAAATAAATAATTTATTAAAATTGTAGATAAAAAGGGGGTTCCTCGGATTAATTCGGCTGTTAATTCCATTAATGATGCATGTTGGATTTCGCCTCACAAGGAGTAGTTCAAAATTAATTTTGATGACGCATTATGAGGGAATTCAGGTAGTTTTGGGGCCAGGTGCGTCATAAGAGATCATAAAGATAAGATTTTGGCATGTTAGTAGCAAAAAAATCTCAAAAGAGACAAATAATGAAGTTGAGTTCTTAGCAACCTTGTTGGGGATCTAAATTTGCCAAAAATAAATATGAGGAAAGTTCATATTGAAGGGGATTCCCTAATCAAGTTATAAATTCCATTCATTGCATGGAAACACCATATACATGTGGTAAAGCAAAGGAAAATGGGATTTTTGGATGAGATTACAAAACTAAGGCTCAAAAAGGTTTTCAACCCCAAGGCCTTTGTGGTTATCCACACCATTAAAATAGTAATGGAAGAGGCGTTCATAAACTCATCTCATAGGTACTGCATGAACATCAATATTGTATCTATGTTCATGGTGGTGTTGCTAGATGTCGGGGAAAGAAAGGACTGTGTGAAGGCTTTAATAGTCTTTATTAGGTCATGGTGGTGTGAGGGTTTGTCTAACTTTATAGAAATTGCTATTGTGGGCCTTGAATTTCACCCTAAGCATGGGACGGGGCCATGGATTAACCCTAGAATTGCGGTCCATGAATTCCTTTCTTAATCAAGGTGGCTAGTTTAGATGACAATGCTAAGCGAAAGAATGCTTTGTGGGGAATCAACTTCCTTAGAGCAGTCTTTAGTATTTTGTTGGTGATAGAAGTAGATTGATCCTTTGTCTTGAAAAATGCAGACCTACTGGACGAGTCTGATAGGGAGTGGGTGATTAGTTTGTACTATGCTAGTAGTCTCAATTTAATATGTAATTCAAATGTATAGGCTAGTAATAATTCTTGATAGGGATAATTTTGCATTTGGTCCCTTGTCGAATGAATCCTATAAATGGTAGAATGATGTATTAGGCCCTTCTCAAAATCAACTAATTGAAATTGTTGTGTTTCCATATTATGTTATGGATGTGGCCCTTATAGCCACTTTCATCTATAAAAAAAACCATAGATAAAAAATATAAATAAGTAAATACTTTATTAAAAATGTAAATAAAACATCTTAAATAGATCTATTTAAAAATCACTAAGTATCAATTGATATCTTTCCACATATTTTAAATAAATAAATTTAAGATATCCACACTAATAAAATATACAATTTGATCAAACTATTAAAATTTATTTTAAAGTGAGTGGTTCCATAAATTTTGTAATATAGTTTAAGCTCTTAAATTTATGGAAGGTGGTGGTTGCATGAATTTTATTATTTTGTATATTCAATTCAACAAAGTAAATAAATATAAAATAAATAAAAAATTAACTGGTGAAAATTTTAAGAATTTATATTATTGGCAAGTGGTAAAAAAATAACCTAAGTTTTTTTTATTGGAAAAAAACATATATTATTAATAAAAAAACTTACATATACAAAAAAAGGCACTTTCAAGGCAAGACTCTTGAAAGAAGCCCTACATGAATAGATTCAACAACAAAACAAATCAACATGGAACAACTACAACTGACAAAGAAGTTGCAACTTGCAAATTACATTACAAAAGAAATCACTTTTCTCCAAGAGTATAAAATACTTGTTCCTTTGTAACAATTTTCATAGATGTGAGAAGAGATCTATGGTGATTCTTAGCTATGGTCGTCAATTGGGACTACACTTGAGGTATTTGTGTCTTGAGCTTTGAATTGATGCTAAGTTTTTCTTTCAAGGCTAAAACCTAAGTTGGTGGGGCAATTTCTAGTCCCACCCCATTTGCACCCGCTTAAATTTTTGAACTAAAAATAGGGAACTAAAAATAGAGACTACTATTGTTGAGATAAAGATTCTAATTAATCTTATAACATATTTTTTTGAACTAAAAATAGGAAACTAAAAATAGCGACTGTGAATGTTGAGGTAAAGATTCTAATTAATCTTATAACATATATATATATATATATATATATTTTGCTTTATAAGACCCTCTACTTCTTCCAAATAGATTCTAAAGCCCCCTTGAGACCCCACCCTTAACACATATCCCATAAATTAATTTTTAATCATATTAAAACACTACAAATTAATAATTGCATAATATTTATTTTATTATTATATTATTAAATTCGCTAAGATTTTTAAACGTAGGACGATTTATCACCATTTAATTAGGTACTCAGTATTGCAATGTGAGGCGGTGATTCGAGGCGTTAAACCTTCAAATTATTTGCTCTGGTACCGAGCCTATTGCCATCGCTTTCGATCCAGACCGAACTTACACAAACACCTGCTCTATAATTGACACGATTCCACAAACTTTATTTTCTGAAAATACATATTTGAAAGCGAGGTGGAAGAGATAAAACACGAGTGCCCTGTGTGTTTTCATCGTCGCCTGGTTTTCGTTTCGAATTACACACTGGTACGTTAACTCTTCTTTTTCGGTTCGATTTAGTTTTTTTGGTATAACAATCTATTGTGTAATTTTCCCCTTTTGAAGTTAAAATCTGACAGAGAAAAACCCTTGTTTCTCATTGTGTTTAAATTCCATCGATACTCTCTGGATTTGAGGGTAAAACCCAATTTGTTGTTGTTATGGTTTTACTGCCGCTTCTAAGTGATTCGTTGTTAAGATGGGAAAATTTCTAGTAAACTATTTCTTACTGATATCCAGGGTTTTAAATTTTTCGAAACCGTGTTTAAGTAAATAACTGGTGGCACTTATATGGAAATTTATGTTTTCAATTTGCTAAACTTTTTGAGCTGCATTTAAACAATTTCTTTTATTTTTATTTTAATATATATTTTTTCCTTCTTCTTAAAACCGCAAAGTAAATAATGAGGGGCACGGAGGAGTTAGGAATAGGGTTTTCATTCTGCTACACCTTTTATATTTGTAATAAACTCAAAGGAAGTTTAGATATCATGCGATTTTGGGTTTTCAATTGGTTAAAGTTTTTCATTCCGTGAACTTTTCATTTTAAGTGAATGCCTAATGGTTTGCCGTGTTTAAGTAAAAGGCAGATCTAATTTCCAATATACTAAATGCCAAATAGATTTTTGATAAACTAAAGAGAAATTTAGATATAATGGAATTTGAGGTTTTCAATTTTTTATACGTTTTATTCTGATTTTTTTTAATTATGTAAAATTAGTTTTTACGGACACGAAGAGTTAAATCTAGATGTTGTGGAATTTACCCTTCAGTTAGTCACATAAGTCTGTACAAAAAGTCCAGTGATTGTATATCCGAATTGGGAGGCTGGGGTTAAATCTCTGATAACTAAAGAATTTTTGTTTTTGCTAATAATAACTCGGGAAGACAATCAAAAGCCACAGAAAAGTGGCATCAGAGTACTGGATTTTGGTAACATGAAGTGCACTAGATTCCCAAGAACAATATCGTATCAGCATTCTAGACCAGTACTTAAAGAGCCAAATAAAGGCCTACACCTATACCAAACTGAACCATTTGTTGAACATTAGTGTTTCGCTTAAGTTTCTAGGATTGAGAGAGGCAGAGAGTATATATATAAAGCTCTAGACCAAATATTAGGAATGCGTCTATGCATAAACTTGGTTTGCCCTAGGTGCTAGGTTGCACTAACTCTTTACGATTTATAATTTATCAACGTTTCATAAGAGATACATAATGGGCATCACGTGGATTTGCTCATATGCACTGCATAAACTAATATCACATTGAAGCTATCTTCCTAAGACACATGATTAGGACCCTTTTCAAATCCAAGGCGCTTGACAAGGCAATGGACATAAAATGAGAAGGCAATTTACAGTAGAAACTGTAAAGTAGTGAAGCTTGATTTATTATTCCCCTGACCGCAGAATGCGGATGCATGAAACAGTGAGTATTGGAACTTGTATTTCACATGCTTAAATACAAGGCAAACGATCAATCAGTTAATAATAAATATGAAACCCTGACACAGAGCAGATTTAAATGAGAGAAATTGTTAGGCCCAGGAGGGGCAGAATAGAAATATATTTTATTGCAGATAAATTGTACATTCTGAAGAAATGTTAACATCCTTATTTTATAGGCAGAAGAACAATTTATCTGCCATAACTATCTAAACTGAAAAATATATTACAAATGTGTTAACCCCTAATGATTAACACATTAACAGAAATAGATTCAGGATTAGTGTGATGATTCATTGAATTGTTGCAAAGATATTTTCCATGTACAATAAAGTGGTGGGAAGAGGAGAGGGTGAGCAGGATAAGGGGAATGAAGAAAAACAGCAGCCGGAGGTGGGAAATTGTGCTGTTCATTATAGTGAGGTTTTGAAGCAGCGGGAATTGCCTCTGATGGTTTTGGCACTTAGTGATGTGGTGGCCGGAACAGAAGGAGTGGAAGGGGACTCCTTGATGCCCCCTGTCGTCCCCCATGTGGGCATGTTGCCAGGAGATGCCTCCCCCAAAAATTGAGAGAAAAGGGGAACCGGGTGATGACAGGAAAACCCCAGGGACACATCCTCAGGGAATGCTGTTTAATATTACTAAGATCAGATTCTACGAGTTTTACAAAAGGAGAGGGCAAGTTACATTGGCTCAATTCCATACAGATAGCCTTCAGCGAGTATGGTAGGGATGGTAAATTACGCAGGCCATCCCTATCCCAGAACAAAAAGATAGATTTCACAGGGCTTAGTGTTGAATTTCTATTATCACAGGAGACTCCTCAGAATTCTCATCACAGCAGCTCGTCTCCTGTACTTTTGCCTACTGAGCTTCAAATTTAGGCAAGCCGCTATCTCTTGTTGCCCCTTAGAAATGTTGACAAGATCATCCATAACTAAATGCAAATTCTTCAAAATGTGTTGCATAATCTTACCTTCCTACTTGCAAATCCCATCAATATCTTCCATACAGATAGCCTTCAGAGAGTATGGTAGAGATGGCAAATTATACAGGCCATCCCTAACCCAGAACAAAAAGATACATTTCACAGGGCCTAGTGATGAATTTCTAGAATCACAGGAGACTCCTCAAAATTCTCATCACAGCAGCTCGTCTCCTGTACTTCTGCAGACTGAGAGAGTCTCAAATTCAGGCAAGCTGCTATCTCTTGTTGCCCGCGTAGCTACTTGCAGGACTTTTGGAGTAAGATCCTCCCAATCTTCATCCCCTACCACAGAACTCTCCAGTTTCATTTTCTTCTCTCACTTGACTAAGAGAGCTTCAAATTCAGGTGAGGTGCTAAATTCTCGTTGCCCCTTGGAAATGTTGACAAGATCATCTATAACGAAATGCAAATTCTTCAAAACTTGTTGCACAATCTTACCTTCCTACTCGCAAATCCCATCAATATCTTCATGCAGTAAAAAAGAACTGGCTGCTGTAGACAGCATGGTTGCAGGGCTAAGACTCCGGTCACATCAAAGACATTCCTATGCTTAATCGACTGCCCAGGTTCCAATAAAAGGTCTGCTATAGCCTTTCTAATATTCACAGCTGATTCTCCATTCATCTCTTTCGCCAAGTCCCATGCATGCAGCACCCAAGTTCTCATAGAGGGGTTAGTAATTTCTTGCAAAACATTATCTATAAGTTTTGTTGCCCTTGTAGCCACTTACAGAACTTTTGGAGCAAGATCACCTATCACAGAACTCTTCCCCAGTTTCATTTTCGTCTCACTTGACTGCTCTATTCTATCAGACCAACAATAAACAACTGTAATGCTCTGCCTAGCCAATTATCTGCACACAAGAGGCGACAAACCAGACTGCCATCCCCATAAATACCACTCAACTCCCATTTTCTGTTTGAACAAGGAAATGATCTCCCTTCTAATATTCCCGCATTAAAAAATCATGCTGCATATCCTCATCAATTTCAGAATCTACTCAAAGGCCAGCTATCTGCCTCCACCATACTGCAGTCAACATCTCTCATGCAAACTGTTCCCCCAAAATGGTGCCTTCCAAGAACTTCGCCTGTCTTATCTTTTAAAAAAAGCTAGTATAATCGTGAAAAAGCAATCATTTTTTCCTAAAAGGTTTGGTGACTCCTCCAGCCTGGCTAGCCAAATTCTGACCCATTATTGGGTAGATAAACTAAAGAAATTTAGACATTATATTTTTTGTGAGATTTTTTAAAATTTATATTTAAGTTTTTAGTTTTTACAGGAGTATGGCATGCCCACTAGAAACAATCAGTTCAATCAGTTTTTCTTCTGTTGCTTTAATAGCTCATACGAGTCTTGTGGAGTATTTTGAGTGACTGTTCAGGCTGCTTCAATTTTATTTTAGTCATCTCACAGTTTTTTTAACATGGTAAATGCTCATAATGAGTATGTCAAGCCCATATCAACTCCTGAATTGAATGCACATACTGTCATACATTAAATGTTAAACACACATACACAACATACACCACACACAGAGAGGGGATATAATCAAAACACTTTTATTACAATTATCCATTAAGTCAAGTACTGGTGAAGTTGATTGGCTTACAAATAGCCTGTCACAGAATGATTCTTGGTGAGTACAAAGGTTTTACATTGTATAACTTGAGTTGGCCTAAAAGTGAACACTTGGATGCTCTAAAGTGGACTTAACAGGTTTGAATGCAGAGTTGGCCAGGGTTGTACATCTTATTTGAACAATATAATGTAAGTGGAAAAATAATTTTCTTTTAAGGGTTCTCATTGGGAATTCACAGGGACATGTCCCTGGGGGCTTTCTGGCCGTCCCCTTACCTGTCTTGTTTTGGGGATGTGTTGGAAATGTCCCCGGGACATCCTTGATATCCCTTGTGTCTGGAAATGTCTCAGAAACAAGCTCAGCTGTCTGTGGATGTCCAGCTTGCCTGTCTTGTGGGCAGGCAGCCATTTCAAGATGACAGTCACGATTATAAATTAAAATTCTGAAATTATTATGCTTTTCTTTTCTAGCTTATAATTCGAGTACAGCTGGTAATGAATATATTCCATGACTGAAGCCTACACTAATTGACTCAATCTGCTTAGACAAAGCTGTGTTTTGGAATGGATTTCTGATCAATATGGTGATGCTATACAGTGTACTAAAATTTGAGCACTTGAGTAAAGAATGGAACACTGAAATGTTGAGTACCTTTGTTAAAACTATTTCCATACACAACCACCTAGCTTAAACTGTTATGCCTGTCATTTACATAATACTACCAATAATGGCTGTGAATATGATGTTTTCATGGCTGACAGTTGAAACCAGAAAATTCTAAGATGTGGTAGAAGACGGTCCATAAGCCAGTTATATTCTTTCTGTATATATTGTATACCAGATTTTTCAGTTCATTCATTTACAGCTGCAGTTTGTGTGTGGCTGAAGTGATACACCTCATCAGTAATGGAGTGCTGGAGGGATTTTGATGTCAATGATATTGTTTAACTGAAGTACATTAAGACTGTGGATGTCAGTTGTCTAAGACTCTTAAGCATTAAAAACCTTACATCAAACAAAATTTAGAAGAGAGAGAGAGAGAGAGAGAGAGAGAGAGAAGGGGCATGGTTACTGAATTGTGGAATATATTGTTTTTTCGGGTTTTCTACATTGTCGTTTTGTATCTGTAGCCTTTTGGCCTTTTTGATGTATATGCATGTGGACAATGAAAACTCAAATGAAAACAATGAAGTTTTGTTAATTTGTTTGTCAACTCATGTCAATTTTCAATTCCACTCAAATGTTATGCTAAATGGTTATATAATGAATATGGTGAATGCCTTATCGTTTGAATAATTGAAATTTCCTATATTTTAAAAATTTCCCTATTTTTTAAATTGCAATCCCCTCAAAAAATGCACCCTGTCCCCTGTTGTCCCCGAAACGTGTCCCTGCATTTCCTGCCATCCCTGTCCCAAAAGTACTTTGGAAACACTTTGCTCACAGCAGTATCCCAACATATGCAAACCAACCTTGTAACTTGCTCAATGACACACTCTTACTCGCACTAAGGGTCTGTTCAAGAGTGTAAGAATGAGAAGCTCAATATATTAATCAGTGTTCCATGGGGATGCGCCCCCCCAAAAAACCTTGCGTTTCCTAGACGGGGATGTCTCAGAGACTTGGGGACTTGGGGGGGACGTCCCCCAACCAGCCCACCACCAGCGCCACCATCCCACCACCAATGTCGCTGTCTCCAAGACGCCGCTAGGACTTCGAGGACGCTGGGGTGTCCTCAAGACGTCTAGGGGACTCCTAGTTGTCTCCAAGATGTATAATTCTTATACTTATACATCTTTTTATACTGTTTTTTCAATTACTATATGTATTTCAGCACCCTGCTGCCCCCCGCTGTCGTCCCCTCGCCACCCCCAAACTTAGACCCCCCATCCCCGCGTCCCTGAAACACGTCCCTTGTCGTCCCCCCGTCCCTGTCCCTGAAACCTCGTGGAACACTGATATATTTCAGAACCCGAAATACCTGAGAACCAAACACTTTAGTTTCTCTTGATCCTATGGACTCTGCAATGTAGTTGGATTGGGAGAGTTTTGGCTGCAGACAGAACTATTTAGGCCCAGTCACTATTAGGTCCCAGACAAAGAATTACAAATGAGACTTTGGCATCCTAAGTAATGTTCAGACTACTAAACATCTAAAACATTGCAATGATTGCATTGAACATTAGCAAAGGTGGTTGGAGGTTTGGGTGCTGAGCCCTCAACAGGGTTATAGGGCAGCACGCCTTACAGGGGTTGGGGGCAGTGCCCTGTGTGGGGTTGTGAGGCAGTGCCTCAGGTATGTTACTTGTCAAGATACAGGGCAGGGTTGAGGGGCGGAACCCATGCCACCAAGCACAAACTAAGGCCTTCAAAACTACACAAACCTTATGGTGAATGTTATTTTCACAATTTTATCACATTTTTTTTTGCAATACCAAGTCTTTACTAATTCTAAAACTCATGAGTGATTTGAAATGAGGCTTAGAAGTTAGATGCCTATTTATAAGTTTTTTGGGTGAGTGTTTAGGGTTTGGGTGGAGCCATTGACAACTAGGGTTAAGGTTTGTGGCATGCAAATTGAAAACACTTTTTGATTTTTAAAAAATATTGACTTTTTCATTATCTTGCCATTGTGGATGCTTGGATTTCCCAAGGGCGGTTGGGGGATTCCTCAAAGTCCATTGGACATCTTGGAGTCCCCAAGCTGTCACTAAACTAGGGGGATGTCTTGGAAACATCCTTGGGACTTGAGTGGTGGTGGGGGGATGTCCTGGGAATTTTCACGTCTTGGAAATGTGGGGATTTTTTGTTTTGGGGGGGTGTATGTCCTCATGGAACACTGCAAATATGTGTAATTGTGGCAAATATTATTTTATTGTAGGTGTTATTGTTGTTATTGTTCTTTTGTAGGACCTATCAAAATTTATTTACTTGTTGGGGATATTGTTTAACTAAGTGGGATTCTTAATATTTAAAATAAAACGTAGCATTTTTTTCCAATGGTCTTGATTTATGATTCAATATACTAGATTACAGTTAAAAATATGTGTCATTGTGGCAAATATCATTTTATCGTAGGTTCATTAAGAGAAATTTGTGTTTAATTCATTTAGGCTACACATCTTACTTGTTCTTTGTTCTCAAGGTGTCTTTGAGGTCTATCTGCCAGTTTCTGTCATGTAATTTCTGTGAGTTGGTTCTTAGTTTAGCAATCAAGGCTTTCTTTTGAGGCTGGTAGGCAGTTGATATGTGGCCTAGCTAGGTGATTTGAGGGTTCTACATAACCATCATGTCACAACCCCTTGGAGGCTTGGACTAATATTACTTTGCTTGTGTTTTTGTATTAAAAACATAGTTTTTTCTATTCTGATTAGTTTGATTTTACAGTTTAATGGTGTTCATTGTATGGCACAGATGCCACTGAATTTTCACAAATTAATTTGCTTGTCACTGACTTCTAAATAATTTATTTAGTTTGACCTGTATGGCCTAAATGAGTAACACTATACTTTATAGTAATATGAGTTCCACTACCTATGTCGTGTGATTGATGCCAATTCATCTACAATGTGGTGACATGAGAAGCACATTTGGGAAAGACCTGAAATGCCCAACCACACAATATCCCACAAAACAGAATGAAGGATTGTTTTCTAATTTGGATAGCTTGGGTCTTGATATTGCATTGGTATTGGATGCCAATGGTTAACACCCAATTAGCAAGGGCAAAGCATTCTGTTAGATTTTATCCAGCTTTTGCCATTTGCAGGGTTGCGGTGATGCCTCTTGCAATTAGTTGTAATCAGTGGTTCTGGGATAGTTTACCTTGGGGGATTAGTGCACTTCTGCTGGGGAACATCTTCAAACAAGTCATTTCATAAATTAGATTTAACTAAACATTGATTTTTAATGTTAACAAAAAATTGATTGTAGTATTATATAGAATCCAATATTTTTTTTGTTCCTGTTTTCAGGGTAGTTTGATTACTCTCCATGCTTGTTTCTGGGAAATGGTTTACTTCTGATCTTCCACATTTAGTTGGCAGTGATCATTATATTTTTGTTGCCTGGTGTACTTGAGGTCTCAGTCTGCTTTTCCTTTGTCAGACTAGTCTTGGGACTATTTTATTTGTTCCCTCTACTAAAAAGTTTTGATATTGAGGGTATTGGCAATGAACACTTATTTTAGTTTAGAGGGCATTGAAAACCTTTTTAACTCTTGTTGTGAAAACAGCGGGTTTCAATGACAAGAACTTTTGCTATTGATGGTGAGAAATTTCAATGTTTGGATGATGAAAACATTCAATGTTATTGATGTGTCATGTTGATCTAATTGTATGTGATTCATTTAATTATTATAGATACTAAACTTTTTCCGTCATCATTTCTAGAGTTCTAGCTTTGGATGAAGCCTTCACATATGGTTGAGAATCTAGAATGTTTGATAGAAATATCTAGAGTATGCCAGCAATGTATTTTGTTATTTTTCATTTTCTTAGACAACTTGTTTTCTTATCTAATTTTGTATCAATTCAAAGCATGAACTTCTTGTGTTGGGTTCGTCAAGGATTTCGTTAAGTCGTGTCAATAGCTATACGGGCTTGGGTTCATTTTGAATTTTTTTCATTCTTTATTATAGATGAGATCTTCCGCTTCAATAAACTTTGAATAAACCCAGTCAAATATCTCAAAATTTAGGATTTAGCTGTAACAAAGTTTGGTGTACCACGTTTAGTCCACATGTTTGTGAAGTTTTGGCTTTTTCTTTGTGTGTAAGAATATGTTTAATCAGGTCAAATGGCATTTGGTCTTTGATTTGTTTTCCCTTATAGAGGAGGAGCTCATGGAGCAAAGGATGGGAGCCATGGAGCTCGCGGGGCTTCATTCGGACCAAAACTGTCCTTGGTTTGACTTATGGCATGCTCCTTTTATCAAGTCAGCTCCAAGTCGCAGAATATTATCCATGGATTGCACATTATTTTCTTGGTTGATGAAATTTTGAATATGATAATGTTTGTTGTCCTTTGCAGCATAAATATAATAAATTTTCTGCTTCTGTTAGCAAAGAGAAATTGTCCTTCAAAAAATCATCTCCAATAAGCCAACATGAGAAGATCAAACTGCACAATTTATGTTGGTAATCTTCCAGGGGATGTAACAAAGGGTGAAATTGAGGACCTCTTTTACAAGGTGTGTTGGTGTTAACTTTAGTTTGATTTTAATTTTTAGTTGAAATCCATCATAAATGTATTAATTTGAGCACTTGATTTCTGCCAATTTGCTCTTCTAGTATGAATTCCGAGAGATAAATTTTTCACTTAAATAAGTAATGATTGTGGATTATACTGGTCTGATTTTGATTGCTAATATTGTTTCTTTTCTGTTATAGTATGGGCGCATCATAGACATTGATTTGAAGCTACCACCACGACCACCTGGTTATTGCTTTGTTGAGGTATGTTCAATTTGATTTTGACACCACATATTTTAAAGGTTAGAAATCTTTGTTGCACTGCTATATTTGTTGAATTGAGTATTTTCAAGTGGAATTATGGAACTCACTTGGAAGTTGAGAGGTGTTAGGTTGTTTAATGGGTTGTCAGAAGTATTTTTTGTACATATGGCTTAGATTAGTGTTTTGTTGAAGCAAATAATACTATTCTTTTTTGGCAGTTTGAGGATGCACGGGATGCTGAGGATGCAATCAGAGGCCGTGATGGTTACAAGTTTGATGGACATAGGCTTCGGGTACAATTGTGCAAGTGAATTGTATTTGTTTGTTTATTTACATTTTCCTGTGTTGTAAATATAGTTCATTTTTTGTTTGTTGAATTATTATTTCTGGTTTTCTAAATAGATGTTTTGTGGGAGCTGTTTGGATTAAAATCTAAACTAACCTTGGTTAATTAGTTTAGTAATGAATTTATTAATCTTTTGAAAATATCCCACGGTCATCTTCTGCTCATTCTTATCGTTTTATCTCCTTTGATCTCTTCCTTCTCTACCAATTGTATTGTGATATGTATGTTTATAAGAATTTCTATCCTATTCTTTTGCTCAAGTACCGTCTTCAACATACTCTTTCATGATGATTCAAATATAGATACTGAAATGTTAGACATGAAGGAAGTATGCAGTTGAATCCAGAAGACTCATACATATCAACACACTGCTGATGGTCACTGAAATATTGGACAATAAGAAGTTAATACAATTGAATCTAGAGGAACCCAGACATTGACACATGGTCAAGAGTCACTCAGAACCAATTTCAATTTATGGTGAGATTTGTTGAAATGATTTTTTTTTAATTGCAGGTTGAGATTGCTCGTGGAGGACGTGCTTCATCAGTTGACATTTATGACAGTGGTAGCTACTATTCTGGTAGTCGTTCAAGTAGTACATACAGGCGCTCTGGATATCGAGGTAAGTAACTGGTGTAGGATGAGATTTCATAGGATGCTATAGCCAGTTTCTAGTATTTCAACATGATACAATCTGAGTTTCTTTTGCCTCTGCAGTTCTTGTTTATGGATTACCTTCTTCTGCATCATGGCAAGATTTGAAGGT
>VDFB02046650.1:0-23718 GCA_007258455.2 Sequoia sempervirens
GAGAAAACATAACTTGAGTGTAAATTAGAGTGATCTCAACATAGAAAAATGAAGCTAAACTATCAAATACAAATGGATTTTTTAAAAATATGTGATTATATTTATTTATTTTTTAGTTTTTAAAATAATTGTTTGCATAAGTGGGTGCAAGATGTAGGTGGGACCATGAAAGGACACAAAATTCTCCTAATTTCTATTTCAATGTCAACTAGAGGAAATGATTAGGTGAGGAACATGAATTAAATTATTAATGTAGTGCAATATTATAGAAAGTTCAATAACTTTATTGAATAGTTTGAATTTACAAATTCCAAATCTAATAGTTTAAAAAATGATTATCCTTAAGAAAAATTAAGAAAGCTATTTTGTGGCTAGAGAGAATGCATCTTTTGATAATGATTTGTGTTGAAAATAAAGGAGAAAACTAACCTTGAAAGTGATAATTTGATATTATTACATTCAATGATGTTAAACCTAAAAATAAGATAGCATATAATATTATTTATAATTAGAAAATTGTTAGTCTAATCTAAATCTATTAAATAAGATTGCTTTGATCTAGGGCTATGTAATGTAACATGTAGCTTAGATTGAAGAAATGTGAATTTTTAATTACTAATAAACAATATTAAGCTTTTATTCTTTAGATTGAGTATTTATGTTTGACTTATAGCTTATGTTGGTTTGTTGTACATCTAATCATTATAAATCACATTCATTTGTCACTAATATCTTATTTGGGTTTGATATGCATTTAATCATTACAATAGTAGTTCCCCACTAATATCCCTTTTGTGGGGAATAAACTTATGTCATTGTGAGTAATAATTACTCCATGTAGAGGTAAATTGAGAGTCTTAGAAGATGTACTTACATCTTTCACACTATGAACTTTTTATTTTATTGATATAAGAAGAATTTGATGTCGGGTGTCTAAAAATTCACACAAGCTCTTTAATGACCCACAATTACCATGTCAATGGGACCATGAATTCTTAAAAATTTGAACCTAAATTACATGCTGGCAAACACTCAACACCGACTAATTAAATTAATCCATGATAATATAAATTTTTTATGCTAAAAGTATTGTTTAATAATGAAACTTAAGTTGAGGAAATTGTGGTACCATTAATATAGACCATCAAAGCTCATTAATTATTTATTTATTGTACCATTGGATGTAGATCACCGAGCCTGTCGATTTTTGGCGATTAATCATCATTAGTTTACTATGCCCACTCAAAAGCTTCCAGTAATATCTCTTCCCAACCATCCGCACAAAGTGAAAAGGAATCCCCATGCATTTGGACTTGTACATACATAATGCTGTAATGACCTTTTAATCCACACAGGGATTTAACAACCACCCATATCGAGAAAAAACTGTAGAATAACCAGGTAACATTAGAACAATGAAAAGCTCGATTTGAAAGCTGGAAAAGAAATTGGAGGAATCCCATGATTAACAAAGAGTTGGCAGCTGAAATGAAGGTTATTATCATCTAATGAAAGAATGAAGCCGTATATAATATAATATCAAATGGCCATGATCTATGTGAACTGAATAGCACGCCTGGAAAAGGAAAGCGATTTTTCAACCACCCATTATAACAAAGCTTTTTAACTTACCAAATCTGGATTATTATCGGATACCCTCAGTGCCAATATGATCCATGTTCTGGTTTGAAAAAAGCTGGCTAATTTGTTTTGTTGCCCATTGTGGCAGGAGAATCAACTCCATGTCGGCTTAATACCTTGCAGATGGTTGTAATCCATTGATTTATTGCAGGCGTGCCAACAAAGTGGAATTGATAAGCTCGTTGACTTTAAGCTAGGATAAGAAAAGAATATACGTGCATGCAGTGCGCCGCATTTGTGTCGTGAGGAGAATAATGGAGGGAATTAGCAACTGGCAGGTCTGCCTTGGATTTTGTTCATGGTTTGCCGGCTGGTACATCTTATACTCTTCCTCTGTAGCGAACTCTACCACTTGTACTTTCTATAGGTTAGTTCATGGAGGTTCTGAGTGGACCTCGAGTTGATGTGCACCCTTGCCCGAGAAATGTCTGATCGTTGAACAGTATTTCAGTTTAAGTTTGAAGAAAAGTATACTTCTATCAATATTGTTAAAAATATTGTGAAAAGTTTGTATCGATGCCTTTTTATTTCATGTTTTGGGCGTCTTTGGAAAAGTTTGTATCTATGCCTTTTTATTTCAACCTTCTTTTTTATTGATTCTTAAAGATTTGATCCTAATTTTTGGATCTATTTTTCATTATCTTGGATCAAATTTATGAGTAAAGATTTGAGCTATGTCAGTCATGTGGTCATGGATATGAACTTTTTTACTATTCAAAAGTCAAATTTAAACATCGCCTACCACTTCACTAGTTGTTGTTGACTGAATTTAATTTGTACATTTTGTTGATTTGTGGGCTTGGTTGTTGTAGATAAGGATATTCATCCATTCATTTAAAATCATGCTAGGATGTTGGAGATCACCTTGGATTTTAAGCAAAGAATTAGTCATAGAGTATTTATGAGAGCATCATAGTAGATTTATTAGAGCATTAAGAGTACACCATCCTAGTTTGATTGAATGACTGCTTGCTATATTTTCAATCCTTTATTCAAAATTGTAAATCAAATCAAAAGAGGTTTAACTGAGGAGAACATGACCCTCACATTTCAACATATTCCACAAAGGTTTTCCTAAACATAGTTGGTCCTTACATTCAAACATAAAAAATTAAGTCAATTGAATTCCAACAACCTATCTTTTGCTTGATTAGATCCCAAAGTCCTAGAGTGCCAATTAAACTCTATGCATGGTTTTAGATATGCACTCTCAAAGATTAGGTTCAAACTCAAAGATGTAATACAAAGTGAAAATAATCAACCTATAGAATCTAAGATCTTTGTCTAAGTTAACCCTAAAATTATAGAACCTTGGAAAATCATTTCCTCACATATGACATAATACATTTCAATAATTAGACTTTGACTGAAGTATGGCATACAATTTATTCAATTTTTGTATTTAGTTTAAGTGGTTTTAGTTATCAATTTGAGTTTATTTACTTAAGTTAATTGTGTACTCAACTAAAAAAATGTTAATTAATTTGAATAGATAATTTATATTCTTAACAATTTGGTGAACTTATTTTGCACCCTTTAGGCTTTAACCTTAGTGTTATAAATTAAGGTGTCTTGAAACCTTTATGAATTTTCAGTATTTATTATTTTTCCATATTTTAGTTTATTTAAAATTTAGCCACATAGAAATAGGACATAGAATTTTGAGGTTGCATTGTTTGCTATGTGCCAATACTTTGTTGTCATTGTGAGAGGTTATTCAAATATTTTATTTTAAGTAGATCTAGGATGCCCTACTTGTGTGGGATACTATGATAGTATTATGTTAGGTTCTTATGATGCATAAAATCTTGTAAGAGGGGAGTTACTTTAGAAGCTTGACTAGCATTATGATAGGTGTGGACACTTATCATGCATCACTATTGTTGGGTAGTGAGAGTTACAAAATGAGCATAATTATCAAGAAGGTGCTTATAATAGATTATGATAGTTGTAAAAGGTAATATTTATTTGTACTATCTTTTATTCTATAATATCAAGCTAGGCATTAGAATTTGGGTTCAAATTTGGGCCCCATACCTCTATTGGATTTAACACATGGTTTGCAAAACCATGTACAATTTCAAGGTTTCTCATTTGCCTAAAAATTGGGTGCTTGGAGTTGCATTATTGTATTGTATAGATTTGTAAGTACTAGAATGCAACTAAAATTACTCATGAATCGTATGCTAGTGATACTTTGTAAATTATTACTTTGCAAGTGTTTTGTAATCATCTTAATAATTAAATAATATATTAGGTTGCTTTGGAGTTTGGGTTTTTCCTCCTTATAGGGTTTTACCAATATATACTAGCATTATAGTTTGCATTGATTTATGTTTTGATATACTTGTCTTTGCATTTATGCAATAGTTTAGATTATATTTAGAATCTTTTGTACATCTATCCTCTCAACATTAGTGTAGGACTCTAATTTCAATACCTTTCCTTCCTTTAGAGTGGTAGAAGATTCTAATCAACATTGACTCTAGTTAGGTGTTTTGAGCTAATCCAAATTTGAGTGAGAGCTTGTGTAGAAGGCTAATTTGTGATCTCACTACAAGAATTATAAATGGAAAGAATATTAGGGAGAATTGAGGTAGACAATTTAATGCATAAATCACAAATTTAAACTTGTTCAAATTGTATGTAAATTTTACCATGACCTAATTGAGATTTCAAAAGATTTTAAAGTGCACAAATATCAGGTTCATCAAAATGTGATATTGGAATAGGGATCTATGGTGTAAATTATACCTCTACCAATACCACAAGGGAAAGGACTAAAATTAATCTCAAATATTTACTTGGCTACTACCTCAATGGAAGAGCTAGAATGGTGGATCAAGGTTTTAGTCCTTTGAGAATGTGTGTGTGTGTGTGTGATGATGTGATTGTAAATTAATTTGATAATGCAATAATGTACCTAGGCTAATTATGAAAATGCAACAAACTGAGATGTTTTCTAAAATACAAAACTAAAAGATAGAAAAAGAGTTTAGAATAGTAGAGGGTAGACACAAAGGAACCTAGCATATGGATTTGAGTTTGATCAAGCTAGGTAGGGGTGTTGGGCATACTAGACTAGGAATAAATAATTAGAATCGGATTTCAAACTCGTATTGCTCCTTATATGTGGGTTTTTCTTCTTTGGAATCAATGTTGAAACTTTGTCTATCACTAATAAAATCCAATTTTCTTAATTTATTGACTTATAGGACTTAAATGATTGAATAAAAAATTAGGTATTCAATCCTCTTCAAATTCACTTTAGATCTATAAATTACACAGAAGAAAGAGGGGAAAGGGTTGTTCCGTATAGGGGCTTTCCTAAGTCAAACTTGATTTTGATATTTCTACCTCGACAATGGCTATGATATAAAAGAGAGATTGAAACCTTGGATGGGTAGAGCCTAAATGATAAATAAGTGAAAAAATCACAATTTCTACAACTCACCACTCAGATCTACATTATTTGATGGATTGAAGTCATTCTGCTCATCACCTTCAAGGAGAAATTGATGCTGTATTTGAAATCCTATAATTGTTAGTACTAGCAAAAATTAGACATGAAACATGAACAAAATCACATGAAAATATGATACATTTCTAACATGGTGTTTGACTTAAATAATGCTACTATAATTCTACTCTTGAATGCTTTTAGGATGTTCAATCAATTTTATTAGCTCTTTTTAGGATTTTAAAAATGAAAAAGAGTTGTATTTATAGCAACTCTTTAATTTCCCACAAATTAATTATGAATAGTTAGCAAATGATTTTGGATTTATAAATATTAAAATATTGACACCAAAATATTTTAAATTGAGCCAAAATAGGCTAGACAAGGGCATTAAGTGCCCTAGCCTAGACCTATTATTTTGTGGCCTTAAGTATCGACAAATTATTATTAAATCTTTATTTCCAATTCCATTTCTATTTTTTCAAATATTATTACAAAATGGCACAATTAAATACACAATTGGGTCGAAGGACATGATAGGGAGCTAAACCTAATGTGAAATTGTCAAGGGTGACAAGTTATGATGCTACAATTAGTAAAAAAAAATTAAGCAAAATTAGATAATTAAATTTTAGATCCTAACAAGTGCACCAAATTAGGGGACAAAAACATGTTCAAAATAGTGTTTTTTGTTTTATAGGATCACATTATTTATAAATCTCTATAACATGGTCATCTTTTGTCTTGTACAAAATGCAATCAAATTTTATAATAGATATAAAGAAAAAAATAGTGGAGAGAGAGATGGAGAGGGGTGGTGAGACAAATAGAGAGATAGATATAGGGAAAATTGAGTGATACCAATAGAGAGAGATATAATGGATATAGATAGAGATATGTGGAGATAGAGAAGGAAAGATCTATATAGATCGAAGATCTCGTCGTCGAACAACCGAGGTGAAGAATGCGAGGAAGGATGCGTCAGTGAATGGGAACAAGGGGTCAGTTTAGAGGAGATAGAGGGGATATGCAGGAGAAAGAGAATTGCGGAAGATAAAGGTCGGGTGGAGAAGTGCGATCGTGAAAATCGCTCGGGGAGAAGTGGTCGTCAGATAAGATCTCGAAGAAGATCCGGGGTCAGAGATGGGAGGGGTGGAATGAGAGAATGAAGGAACGAAGTTGTGGGGGTAGATGAGAAATACTAGGGGAGAGAATATGAGATAAAGATATCGATAGAGGGCATCTGGAGAGGGAGAGATATGTAGATATAGAGTGGGGGGTGCTAACATAAAGAGATAGAGAGAGGGAGAGAGGTCGAGAGAGAGGGAGAGAATGATAAATAGAGATGAGTTATCAACTAGGTGAAAATATCTCCCTTCATCCCTCTCCATTTCTCTTTATATCTCTATTTCCCTATGTATATCTCTCTCCTTTTACCTCTCCCTCTCTCTATCTCTCTCTCTCTCTCTCTCTCCCTCTCTATCTCTCCCTCTCTATCTCTCCCTCTCTATCTCCCTACCTCTCTCTCTCTCTATCTATATCTATCTATCTCCCCCTCTCATTTTATGTATTTATTTAAATTTTAAGTCTCTAACTTTTGTCTTATAATAGGATTGAATAGTATTATAGAAAATATGATAAAGGCCAATCTTAATTATGAGATATCAATATAAAAATAGTGGTCTAACCTAGGGATTCAACATTGTCACAACACCAAATTCAGCTATCTAAAATGTTCTCAAATCATTAAATAAAATAGTACCTATAGAAATTATTTATTTAATCATGAAGGCCACTATTTGATTATAGACATGTCTTAGCATGGATTTCATGCTACATGTTACTCAAGATAAATATAACTAGTTGTTCTAAGTAGTAAAGGGTATGGTGATTTAGACATTTGATTTATTGTGGTTGGAAGCTTAGATTTGGACTATAGATTAACCTTTAGGGCCTCTTTTTTGGATTTGAATATAATTTTCATTGGCTTATAAGATCATTGGGTAAAAGCACAAAGCTATGTCACACTTTATAAAGGAAACAACCAACACTGATTCAACTTTCAAACTCAAATTACTAGAAAGTGGCATATATGTTTTGAATTTTGAAATGATGTAAACTAGTAAAATATGTATTTTTTAGTATATTTTATGTTTGTATTTTTGAAAAAAAATAATAATTTTTTTAATTTTAAACCTAGTTTTTAATAAATTAACACTATAATTTGGTTATTTCTGATAAAATACAAAAAATAAGAGTTGTAAGGATGTCAAACTTTTTATAATAAATTTTATTTTATTTCTTTCAAAATTTTTGTGTGTATTTATAACTTGAAACTTTAGTGAATGGATATATTTTTTTTCCAATTTTGATAAATATATATTTTTAGATAAATATTAAAATGAATCAAGAAACAGTTGTTTCCATGGGATGTCAACTTTCATATTAAATATTTATCTAAAATGGAAAGAAAATTATACCATCTTGAAATAGATTCTTTTATCTAGTGCATCATATTTTTTTCAATTTTTTTAATAAGTTTTAGTATTTTTCCTTGGCATGGTAATGAACCTAATATTTTGTGCTAATAACCTACTTTTAGTAAAAATAAACAATAAAATATAAATAATAATTAAACTATTAAAATAAATATATTTTTGAAAACTACACTTATGCATCTACAAAACTTGGGTATTTTAAAAATTTTTTAAACATGTTATTTACATTAGTAGGATTTATTGAAACTTCAAGTTTTTTAAATAATTTTATTTTTTTGGTAAATTGGACTTAAAGTGGCACTCCATATATTTTTAGTCAACAATTTTAGTTGGAAAAGTTTTGAAAGTATCTAACCTAGCTAAAATGAATCTTACTAGATCATATGTTTGACCAAAATTGATTTTTAGTTAGAAATACTTAAATTCAGTTGTGACTTGATAAGTTGGATGAAAGTGTGACACAACTTTGTGCTTTTACCCCATTGACCTTTTGCCTAGGTGTATTGGGATTTGAATAAGAAAAAGAGGATGATGTAAAACTATCAATATGTCTAGATGAGGTATCATTATAATAATATCGACCTTTATCACCTCATAAAAACTAGATTTACTAGTATAAGAGGAAGCACATGAATATAACAATTAGACCTCAAAACTATTTTAATAGTTTCATAACATGTTAAGACTCAACCTTTTATCCTTTTATAAAATATGATCTTTTTGAAAAAAATGAGAATGTTATATGTGCACAACATTTTAGTAAATATTAATGTTAAACATTACATGTTGAACCCATAAAGGTGAAAGATAAATAATGAATGATCTCTTTGTTGCACTATGTTGTCATTAGTGTTGTCATTGATGTCAACCTATGTCAACCTCTATTGTGGTGATGATAAGAAGGTGTTTATGGTGTTGATCAGGTGTTACAAATGGGGAGATTTTTGAAGGTATTTGTGGTGTTGAGAAAGTGTGTTTCCAAGTGCTTTTGAGAAAATTGTATAAAGAGTACATACAAGGTGACAGGGATGTGTTTTGTGTTGTTCTATGCATTTCTTCATGCTTGAAAATATTCTTGTGCAATTTGGATATGATGTTTAGAAGTGTTTACAGGTGTTATATTCAAATTTTTAGGCTTTGGATTATGTGGCAGTAGAAGACATGTATTTGACAGTATGTTGGACTATCTCTAGACTGTGAAGAGGGTTGTCTAGGAGATATGGATTTGCTCCACATTTCTTCACATTGAAGTTTCTTGTTTTGTGGATTTGTGAATATGTTATTATTCCTTGTATCTATCTTCCCTTAGATGGTTTGGTGTTCAAATATTCTGCAAGCTTCATTCATGTGTTGTGTCTTAGTGGCAGTTTAACTAGTTGCACAGGATGATAGTATTCTCAGTTGCATGTGCTTACACTAGTATGTTTGAATATTATGTTGGTGTTGAAATACTCCAAGATATTGTGAGTGTTGCTATGTGGTGTACAAGATGTTTTCAGACCTGGTGAAGTGTGTATGTGGTTTCTTGGTAGATATAGTACTAGTTTGGCTAGCCTAGCATGTCAATATCACTTGCAAATGTGCTTCGTTGTTTGTGGAAGCTTGGTGTAGGATGTTTGTATAGATTTTGGTCCTAGTTAACCCTTGGAAGTGTCCACCTTCACTTCTTCCCAACAAAAAAGTGTTTGGTGCCAACCTATTTGGTGGTTGTATGGTTGAGGTACATATGTTTCATTGAAGCCAAATTGGAGAAGGCTTTTCAAGGTTGCAAATGATATATGCAAGGTCAATTGTAGGATAAGGTAGTGATGTGAAGTGTGATCAAACATTTAGATCTAAGTGTGAGCTTTAACACCTATCACTACCAAAAGTAGTGAGCAATATGTGTCTACATTTCAAAGTGCCTAAAGTTGTTGGAGGAATTGAGCCAAAGGTTGTGGGTATGTGCAAAATCATCATGGAAAAAATAGGCCTTAAGTGACAAAATTTAGAAAAATCAGAGTTAGGCAACTTGACTTAAAAATTTGAATAAGTTATCTATATTTTTTCAAAAATATGTAAGAATAGAATTTGTAGCAAATTGAATGTAGTTTCTAAACTACTAAGTTTATTTTTTATTTTTAAATCTCTTTGGTGAAAATTTGAAATTTCAATGTAGTAGTACTTAAATTTCAGGGAAAAATAAGTAGATTATTACGTTTGACCACCATAACCACAATAAAAATGATAATATTTTTTATAATGTGTGGAAATTACAGATGTGATGCATATTTTTTTGTAATTTTTCTAATTAAATAGATAATTATGAATTTTTATTACCAACTTTTAAAATATCATGTATAACCACCTTAACAGTTAGAAACTTCATGAGGTCATTTTATTTTATTTTAATCCTTCATTCTCTGAAGCATGCAGATGTGACACATGTTTTGGATTCAAAAATGTGAAATATGGTGAAAGCTATGGTCTTTTCTACCAATCAACCTATCAATTAGGACTTAATAAATGAATTCAAACAGAAAATGGATAATAAAATTATTTATTAAATTCAAATACAGGTATAATTTATATTGGGCGGAAAACTAAGAATATCCTTTAAAACCCTTTTGTTTCATCAATTTTGGATTAAAAAAAGTCCTCAGCCTACCCCTCATACCATCATGTGTGCCTTTTGACTTACATCTGGTCACATACCCTTGTAGATGGTGTAGAGTTGTTGTGGTAGATTCTCCTATTGCTCTGAGGTAGTCAACCTCCTTTTATCAGTCTCTTTCTATTTTTTTCTATCCAAGAAGTGAGCCTTTATTTCATTTGGATAGTGAGCCCTTCTAATAGTGAGCCTTTTGTAACTAGTGTTGTTATTCATATATATGTGAGTTAATCCTCACCATGGGTTTTCCCTAATTAGGGTTTTCTACGTAAATCTAGTGCTATATTGTGTATGGTTTTTTATGTGTTGATGTTTCATTTATTTATATTTATGATTAATTCTTAATAAGGGTTGAAGGTTTTAATGTACAAATGATTCAATCCTCCTCTAAATTGTCCTATGTGTCTAACAATTTATACTAGAGCTAAGGTTCCTTAGAAGAATCTTAACTACTTGAGGTAGATCCAGATGGTGTACATGAATGGTGTCAAAGCTCCTATGTTTGATGGAACAAATTATTCTTTTTGGAAAGCAAGTATGGAAGCCTTTCTTATCTCATTAGGGTTTGGTGTATGAAAGTCAGTTGAAGATGGATATACTATACCTACTACTACTTCAAAAAGTGAAGATGATATCAAGGACTATGAGAATAATGGAAAATCATGGAATGCTATCTTGAGTGGGATTTCATATTTAAAACTTGTGAAGGTGATAAGATAAAAAACTACTAAAGAGGTTTGGGAATAGTTGAAGAGAATCTATGAAGGAGATGCTAAGGTCAAGAAAACAAAGATGCAAAATTTTAGAGCTAAATTTAAAACCCTAAGGATGCCAGAAGATAAAGACTTTGCAATCTACATGCTAAGGGAAGATGAAATTATCAATGCCATCAATGGCCTTGGTGGAAAGCTGGAGGAAAGTGAAGTTGTGAAAAAGGTATTGAGAACTCTTCCTTAATATTATAGTGCTAAAAATTTCTACTATTGAGGAAGAATCAAATTTGGATCAATATTCTAGAGATAATTTTTTTGGTTCTTTAGCCATTTTTGAATTAAGAGAGTTTGACAAAGATGATCCAAAGAAAGAAATTAAAGTAAGCAAAAAAGATGATGAATTTGATCCAGATGATCTTGATGAGGTGGAAGAAAATTTTGTGAGAAGATTGAAAATGGCACTGGCATATACGGAGTTAAGTTACCCTTAAAGTGTTTCAATTGTGGAAAGATAGGTCATTATGCTTCAAAATGTTTAGGAAAAGTTTCAAATGAAAAATATAAAGATCATAAAGTTTAATCTTTCAAGAAGAGTTATTATGTTAAAGAAGACAAAGGTATATCTAATGATGAGGAATTAGACTATCCAAATGATGGAAGTGATGAATTCTTGATTATGGTTTTGAATGTTGGAACTAATTCTACTGACCTTGAAAGATGTGTGGAGAAAATTTCTCTAGAAATAGGTCATAGTATTGAAGGAACTATGTTGACTACCTTTCATGCAAGAGAGGAGAGAAACTATTAGATAATTGACATTAGATGCTCAAATCATATGAAAGGTGATAAGATTAAGTTTTTTAAGCTTGAGAAATATGATGGCGGTCTTGCTAAGTTTGGTGATTACACATTTGCTAAGATTTGTGGAAAGGGTTCAATTTTTTTTTTATGGTAAGCATAAGATAGAGGATACAATCTAGTGTTCTAGGATGATGGTTTTGAAATCAGAAAAGGAAGCTTTGAAACTTTGGTTGATGTGGGAATAAGGATAGAAGGGAATTTTTATTAGCTCAAAGGTGCTAGTGGTAATTTCTTTATTTCACAAATCAATGAAAGTTGGCTATGTCATAGAAGAATGCATCATATCAATTTTGATATCCTAGTGAAGATTAGCCCTACTCATGTTCTGAGAGACATGCCAAGAATTACATAGCCTATCAATGTAATTTACAAAGAGAGTCAGGTTGGAAAGAATACAAAGAAGAGGTTTCAAGACTAAGGAATATTATACCGTAGGACCTTTGGAGTTGGTATATACAAACCTATGTGGACCTACCAGAACAAGAAGTTCTCAAGGTGAAAAGTATTAGTTGGTATGTGGCAACTGATCATGCAAATACTACACACTCTTAACATATCCTTATTGAGGTTCAGGGTCAGGTCGGGCCCTAAGTGAGGGTTTGAGGATGGTAGCCCTCGATAATGGGGGTTTGAGGGAACAACCCCCGAGAGTAGGGGTTTGGGGGTGCAGCCCCTAATTTTTTTTCCCTTTTTGCACATCAAGGGGTTGGTAATTAATTTTTTGTTAACCAAAAAATAAAAAATGACTTTATAAAACCCTAATTCTAGAAGCTTCCAAAAAGCTTGTTATAAGTAGTTGGGATGTATGTTGTGGCATGGTATTCTCAACATTGTAATTTTCTTTGCACTAGATAATAAAATCATTGGATGGTTGAGTTTTTGTGGATGTAGCCCATGTTAGGTGAACCATGTTAACATTCTGTGTTGATCTCTTTTGTGTTAAATTCATCATTATTATTTTTGGGTTATTTAATCTACATATAATTGTTAATGTTTATTGCTCTAATCTACTTGAATCCTAACAAATAGTATCAAAGATGTGTGTATTTTGATTGATTGGCATGAAACCTCTAGATTTGAGTGGGAGTAATGGAAGAAGGAAAATTCAAGGTTGAGAAGTTCAATGGCAAAAACTATCAATTATGGAAGATGCGGATGGAAGATTATTTGTATCAAAAGGATCTATGGTGGTCGTTGCAAGGAAAAGCAAAGAAAAATGTTGTGACGTCAAATGAAGAATGGGAGATTCTAGATAGAAAGGCACTGGGAACCATTTTGTTGTTCCTGGCACCATCTATGGCATTCAATATAATAGAAGAAAAAATAATAGAGGATCTAATGAAAGATTTGGCTAAATTGTATGAAAAACCATCAACCTCAAATAAGGTATTTCTCATGAAGCATTTGTTTAATCTAAAAATGATTGAAGGTGGATCTATGATAGATCATTTAAATGAGTTTAATATGATTACCAGTTAGTTAACTTTTGTAAAAGGGTATCTGCAGGATCATGATGGGCTAAAAAGTGGCAATATGATGGGTATGTGGCTGACGACTTTTTTTTAACCCAAAATTGATGAGAAACTAAAAGGGTTTTAAATTCTCAACTTTCCACCAATATAAATTATGCTTTAATTTGAATTTAAAAAGTAATTATTATTCATTTTCTATTCAAATTACGACTATAGTCTTGATTGATAGACTAATTGAAAAACATCTATAGCTTTCAAACGGTATCACATTTTTTGAATCCAAAACATGCATCACATTCTATTCTTCTCATACTATAGGATTTAAAAAATAAAAATTGAATTTCATGAATTTTTGACCAAGTTAACATGAATTATATGGGATTTTTTATTTTTTTTAAGTTGTAATTAATTATTTACTTGGAAAAAAAATTACAAAAATATGCATCACATGGGACATGAGTCTAATTATATATATATAAAATCTTATAAAAATATATTTTATTGTGTGGTTGAGGTAGTGGAACAAACACCTACTTCTTAGTTTTCTGAGGGAAATTTAAGTACTCTTGCATTAGAAATTCAAATTTTCATAAATAGATATATTTTTTTTTTAAACCTAGTGGTTTAGAACTACATTCAATTTACTATAGATTATATTCTTACATGTTTTTACGAAATAATATAGATAACTTATTCAAATATTTATTCAGAGTTTCTAACTCAGTATAGTTTTTCCATAAGAACTTGATTTTCCTTGATGATCTGCTATGCCTCAAAGTGAATTTGATAGAGGGTGAGAACTCTCTTGGTTTTATGTTCTTGCAAAGGCATCAAACTAGTTTGATGGTTGTAGTAACTTTCTGTCTCTAGTTAGAAATATATTTAAATTTGATACATTGTTGGTGTTATCCTTAGTGAGAAAATGCAACAGAAAGCACAGGTGAGAGTTCAACATTGGGTATTGCTTTGATTGTAGAGAACAAGGGAAGAACAAAGCAGAGAGGAAAAATATCAACATGTCATGGGAAGTCACAAGGGAAGTCAAAGAAAGGAAGATCTCAATCTAGAGGAAGAATGGATTGATGGCATGGAAGCCGGACAGCAGAGAAAGTTGTTTGGTCTCAAAGGGAGAAAACCGGGATGGACAACAGTGATAGTAGGGATCCATCTTTGTCTTCTATAAGGTTCTTTAATTCTATATTTGGATAATGCTAATAGTTACCACAAATTATGCGATTAGGGCCTCGGCTGCACCACACCCATGAAAGCATTTTTATATGAATTATGTTTCACAGATGATTTTGGAAAGAGTATATTTGAACATGTCATAAGAAAGAAAAGTAAAAAAACAATTTGTGGAGATGGAATGAATGACTGAACTGGGAAGTGCAAGAGAGTGATATTTAATTTAGGAAAGGAACTTACACCTACAGACATCGATGAGTGGTGACTGTGGTGCTGGGACCACCAGAGGTCCTGGGGTGCATTATTAGCTCAAAAGTGGGCAGCATTCTATTTGTGTATCGTAATACCCATTCCCTTAAAACTATAGAAATAGTTACTCCAGAATGGGTCTCTCTTCCGCTCTCGGGGACAAAATGAGTGTGGCACCTGAGCTGAGCTTTATGGGTAGAGACAAAGTCAGATTCACTCTAATGTTTCTGAGGTCGAAATGGGAGTTGACTTGGGTTCTGAAATTATGAACATAGAAAATAAAAATTTTGGTTTCTCAAAGTTAGGAAGGAAAGAGTGATAAATTAGAACTTAACTTTTCAAATGGATGGGGATGGCATCTCAGATTATCTTCGTTGGGATCTTGCTATTATGTTGTGATGAGTATACGTGGAAAATTGGTGTATTTCCTAAAACAAAAATCAAAAAGTATTTGAAACTTTTAAAAAGTGGAAAGCATTGTTTGTTTGAGAATGAGATAGGAAAAAAGTTGAAGTGTCTCAAATTTGATAATGGAGGTGAGTATTACAACAAAGAATTTGAAAATTACTGTTCATACAATGGAATCCATAGGCAGAAAATGGTTCCTAGAACCCCACAATAAAATGGTGTGTCTGAGAGGATGAATATGACCATTAGAGCATGAGATTTCATGCTAGACTACCCTTACACTATTGGGTAGATGTTGTACATACCATTGTTTATTTAATAAATAGGGGACCTTCAAATCCTTTGGATGGTGTCATTCTAGAGGAGGCATGGACAAATAGAAAGGTAAACTATTCATTTTTTAAAACCTTTAGTTGTGAATATTTTGTCCATGATATTGAAAATAGAATCAAGCTTGAGGCTAAGTCTAAAAAATGTACCTTCATTGGATATGGAGTAGATGAATTTGGTTATCGATTATGGTATTATGAAAATTATAAAATCATTAGGAGAAGAGATGTTATATTCAATGAGTTCATGTATAAGGATCAACTATAGGAAAAGAAGCATGAATAGGCCAAAAAGGAATATGTGGTGTTGGGTGAGATTCCAAAAAATAAAATTCCAGTGGTACCTGATGCTCAGTAACAACAAGTTATCCCATAGACTCCTACAAGTGTTAGATGTTTTACAAGGATAACAAGACCTCTGGAAATATTTTCTCCATCATTATGTTCTATATTATTAACTAATTTTGGTGAACCTGAAGGTTATGAAGAAGCAATGCAGGTAGATACAAAAAAGTAGTGGGAGCTAGGCATAAAAGAGGAAATTGATTCCTTGCTATAGAATCAAACTTGGGACTTAGTCCAATTGCCTACAAGTAAAAGAGCATTTCCAAATAAATTGGTTTACAAGTTGAAGAAAGAAGATGGAGGCAAGAAAAGATATAAGGCTAGACTCATGGTAAAAGGTTTTGCACATAAAAAAGGTATATATTTTGATGAAATATTTTCTCCAGTTGTAAAGATGACTTCTACAGAAGACTTGAATCTTGAACAACTAGATGTGGCTGCTTTCTCCATGGGTTTTAGGAAGAGAAATATACATGTATCGACCATAGGGATATGAGGTCAAGGATAAGGAGGAATTTTTGTGTAGGTTAAAGAAGAGTTTGTATGGCTTGAAGCAAGCACCTCAACAATGGTATTTGAAATTTGATAGTTTTATGGATGAACAAGGTTACAAAAGATGTCATTTTGATTATTATGCTTATTTTAAGAAATTGGATAATGGTAGCTATATTATCCTATTTCTTTATGTTGATGACATGCTTGTTACAGGGTCTAACATGCCACATATTAATGAACTTAAGTAGAAATTAGAAATTCATTTGCTATGAAGGATTTGGGTGCAACAAAACAAATCCTTGGTATGATGATCACGAGGGACATGACAAATAGAAAATTATTTTTGTCTCAAAGTGAGTATGTAGAGAAGGTGTTGAAAAGTTTTAACATGTAGAATGCAAAATTAGTTAGTACACCTTTGCCTAGTCATTTTAAGTTGACTAAGGAGATGTGTCCAAACACACAAGAAGAGGAAGACAAAATGTCTAAGATACCATATACATCAGTAGTTGGTAGCTTGATGTATGCAATGGTATGCACAAGGCTAGATATTGCATATGTAGTTGGAGTTGTGAGTAGGTAGATGTGCAATCTAGGAATGGAACATTGGAATGCAGTAAAATGGATTCTTCGATATTTGAGAGGTACTACATCAAAGAAACTATGTTTTGGAGGAAAAAATTCTTCTCTTAAAGGATATGTTGACTCTAATCTGGCGGGTGATATTGATAGCAAGAGGAATAGTACAGGGTATTTTTTTTCTATAGGAGGTACTACACTCAGTTGTATTTCAAGGCTGCAAAAGGTTGTGCTTTCAACCACTAAAGCTGAGTATGTTGCCGCTATAAAAGCTAGCAAGGAGATGATTTGGTTACAATGTTCTACAGAGGAATTGGGACAATGACAAGAAGATAGCCCTTTGTACACTGATAGCTAGAGTGTCATTCATCATGCTAAGAATTCAGCTTTGCATTTAAAAACTAAGCACATACAACTCAGATACCACTTCATCCTGTCAGTTTTGGAGGATGGAAAGTTGAAGTTGGAGAAAGTTCACACAAGTGAGAATCCTATAGATATTTTCACAAAGGAGAAACTGATTTCCTCATCATTTTCTATTGGTCTTCAAGATTCATAACAGTGGACTTAAGAAACTAGTCAGACCTATAATCTAATGGGAGCTACAAGTGCAACAGTGTCATCTAGGATCAGTCTCCAAGTGGGATATTGTTGGTATGTGGTGACTAATCATGCAAATATTGTACACTCTTAATGTATCCTTATTGGAGTTCAAGGATGGGTTGGGCCTTGAGTGGGGGTTCGAGGGTGCAAACCCTAAATTTTTTTCCCTTTTTGCATGTCAATGAGTCGGTAGTTAAATTTTTGTTAACTAAAAAAATGAAAAATGAAAAATGACTTTGTAAAACCCTAATTTTAGAAGCTTCCAAAAAGCTTGTTATAAGTGGATGGGATGCATGTTGTGGTATGGTATTCACAAGTTTGTAATCTCTTTTTCATTGGATAATAAAATCATTGGATGGTTGAGTTTTTATGGATGTAGCCCATATTGGGTGAACCACGTTAAAATTCTATGTTGATATCTTTTGTGTTATTATTCATTATTATTTCTTGGTTATTTAATCTACATATAATTATTAATGTTTATTGCTTTGATATACCTGAATCCTAATAGTATTTTATGTTGTTAATAGATTATTACTCTAGAATGACTTGGGTGACCTTTCTCAAAGAAAAAATCAAAAGCTCTAGATAAGTTTAAAGCATTTAAATCTATGGTTGAGAATGAAATGGATCTCAAAATCAAGTGTTTGAGGTTTGATAGAGATGGTGATTTCACCTCTAATGATTTTAATAGTTTTTGTGAAGATCCTGGGATAAAAGGCATTTATCAGCTCCTAGAACTCCTCAATAGAATGGAGTTGTGGAGAGGAAGAATAGGATAGTTTAGGAAGCAACAAGAACCATGTTGAAGGAAGAAAATCTATCAGATGTCTACTATCTAGAGAAGTAATTCATACTATAGCCTATATTCTTAACAGAGGTCAAGCAAGATTGAATAGTTCAAAGAATCCCTATGAGCTATGGTATGGAAAAATTCCTAATTGTGAAACATTTTAGATTGTTTGGAAGAAAATGTTATATCAAGAGAGATGAAGAAAACATAGGAAAGTTTGATGCAAGATTAGATGAAGGAATCTTCCTTGGATATTTTACAAAAATTGAGGCATACAGTGTTGGAAATCAAGGTATAACTTGCAACAATATGAACTTAAATATGTGGTTGCAAATCTAAAAATATCTTTACAAGACTATCATAAAATGATTAAGTGTTTGGCAATTACAAAAATGAAATAAAAATCAGTATTTCCACATCATCAACACATTTGACACAAGTTATACATGGAGAAACCCTTGTGGGAAAAAACACCACACTCAAACATATCCAATTTTTGTATTAATCTCCAAGGATGTATATCAATACAACAATCATCTCTATAATCTAGTAGCACTTCATTATCCTAATAACCTAAAAAGAACTCATACTAAAGCACCATCCCAAGGCTCCAATGTATAGAAGTTTGTGGGAGAGAATACCACAAATGGTATCCCAAAACAACAAGAAAAACCACCTGGAAGAACCCACACCCCACTTAGTGGACATCCCATAAACATGGAATATAATATTCAATAATTAGATGCCCTTCACATGGGCACCTAACCCATAGCCAATCAAATTGAGTCAAACCTAAGTGCTCCATAAGTATCTAATGGCTTTGATGGCTACATGCAAGCTCATGCACCACCATGTAAACTTGGGTGTCCAACCATGCTCTTTGCATGCAAACACATGTAAATAACATGCAAGCACATGCACACTCAAGTGGTCCCAATCTAGAAAGTTGGACACCTAGGAAGAATATTCTCACAAGATGCCTTGTAACTGCCACCATGAAGGGTCCACCTCTTTGAATGCAATTACAATTTATCATAGGAAAATAAATAATATATATTTTATCCCTCACATCCTCAAAATCACTTTCCAAAGAACATGGAGACACATAAATCAACTTAGGATAGCAATTATAATTTCATCTATCTTAACATTCTCCCACTTGACATTATACATTGCAATTACATCCATGAGATACAAATAAAATATGTAATCAAGTACAATGATCAAGACCCATGACCTTTCTGCACCAAGAGAACTTATCTGTGGTCATTGGCTTCGTTGGAGAATCTACAACATTATCTAAGGTTTCAACCTTCTCGATCAAAACCTTACCATTCTCTACCATTTCTTGCACAAAGTGATACTAAACATCAACATGTTTAGTATGAGCATGACACATAGGAATTTTAGCTAAACATATGGCACTGTGACTATCACATCCACTCCTCACTATCTTACAATCAAAACCAACTCCAAATTACCAAATTTGTAACCAAACTACCTCCTTAGAAGCATGTGTAGCTGTCATATACTTTGCTTATGTGGTGGATAATGCAACTGTAGGCTATCTCTTACTCATCCAACTCACTGCAACTCCAAACAAAGTAAAACCATAGCCACTAGTGAACCTTCAACTATCCAAGTCATCTAATCAATCCACATCAAAAAACCCTATATGTCTAATGACTTATCCACATCATCGGTACCATGATAAAACAAACAATAATTAGAAGTGCAATGCAAATATCTAAACACCCTCTTAACAAAAGTCTAATTCTCTCTACCTGGGTTAGACATAAGCCTACTCAAAACTCCTACTCCTTGGGCTATATTTGGTCTAGTGAAAACCATTGCATACATTAAACTATCAATAGTACTAGCATAAGGAACATTAGGCATCTCTTCAACATCATCATCAAAATTAGGACACATGTATAAACTCAACTTAGTACCAACTAGAAATGGAATATTTATTGGCTTACAATCATGAATATTAAACCTCTACAAAATAGCATCAACATACTTACTCTGACTTAAAACCAAAGCTTTCTATGAAACTGATCCCTACTAACCTCCATCCAAGAATATATTTTGTAGCCCCAAAATACTTCATATCAAATGTGCCAAAAATATAAGTCTTGAGCTCCTTAATCATCACCTTGTTTTTATCCATAAACAACTTGTCATCAACACAAAAGCAATGATTAGAATATGATCATCCAGCAGCTTAATATAAACACAATGATCCTCTTCATTTCTAACAAAAACAAACTTCAATGCAAATGCATCAAACTTCTGGTACCACATCCTGGGTGACTATTTCAAACCATATAAATATCTCTTTAATCTACAAACCAAGTGTTCTTTTCCTTTCACAATAAAACTGTCAGTAGTGCGGGGAGCACCTGAAACACTAGCAGTGGGAATTCTAGGATGAATTTTTGTTTTGATGTGTTACCATGAAGGTCATGTTGACCATTTAAATAGAGTTAGAGGTTTAAGAGTGTGTCTTGCTCAGTAGTGATCAGTAGGTTGAGTGGAAAGGGTGGATGAGTTTAGAAACTCATTTCACTGATGAGTTTAAAAATTCATTTTTCTAGAAATTGGCAAAAGTTGCAAAATGGTGCATTTTTGCAACTTTGCCACTATGGAACTAACATGTCCGACCAAGGGGAGGCATAACTAATTTTTCTGACCTATTTAGGGTGTGCCTCGACCTGAGAGCAAGGTTGGAAGCATTTTTGTATTTGCTTTGAAGTTTGGGAATTGAAGATAATAGTGTGTTTAAGTGAATTTACTGATATTTTCTTCAAAGTAGAGCTTTAATGGATTGAACTTGTTACTATGTTTAGTGTAGGATGTAATGTAGTAATCTCTCAAGCATTGTGTGCCATTTATTAGCTTTCTTTATTCAATTTTGTTTGCTGTTTGTAAATAGTTTGCTTGCACCCTGTTGCTGGTCTAAACCAGATAGTTTTGGAAAAAATGGAGATTTAGTTCACTTTCTCACCGTACAAATTGTACGGCCCTTTGGGAATAGTGACTAGACTCCATGTGTGTAAATATGGTAGGATTTAGGGTTTGTGTGAGCACAGGAGCTACTAGAAAAGTCTTGCCCTAGGCGAGCCAGGAAGAGTCCGGCTAGGGAAGACAAGAAGTGCAGAGCACATAACTTGCAGGGGTGACAAGTTCTTAGTAAATTTCCTTTTGGAGAAGGTAGGTGGGAGTCTTGCCAAGGTCTGGTGATTAGGAGGAAACTCCACTAACTCATTTGGTCAGTGAAAGACTTGACAGTTTGGAAGCAACCAGAAAATGGCTTAAAAACCCTAGTTTATGCCCATTTTCAAGTTGAGACTTTGTACGGCAAATAAAGACCCAAGACCTCAAAAATCTTTGAGAGGTGATCATTTGAACCAAGAACCTCAAAGAAAGAATGAGGTGTTCTTTGGAAAGTTTTGAGCAATAACCAGTTTTCTCGGAGAAAGAGACCTAATTGGGGTTCCTAGGGCTAGTAGCCTTCTAAGGCCTAAATGGGGGTTTGGTGAAAGCGACCAAGACATGGAGCTAGGAGGACCCTCAAGAACCAAAATTGGATGAATTTCAATGAATAGAAACACCTCCACACCCCTGCAAATCAAAATTAAAGCTTTGGAGGTATTGTAGTCTTTAGTGTGGATTAAGGGCTAAGGAGAGAGTTGTAAGTTTACACCAAGATTTGACTTGGTAGAAAGAATTTGTGATGGTAGTGGGGTTGGCAAGGAGAACTAGGGGAACCTAACCAAGAAGAAGGTCCTATAGGTTAAGGTGGTGAAGTAAGACACCAAGGAGGTCTTGCAAGGAAGACCTAGAGTAGGAATCAGTGAGTGATTCCTCCAACCCCTCCCTATCAATCAAAACATCATTCACATATAAATTTCTTCCTCAAGATCCCCATGCAAACAAAATGTTTTAAAATCCATTTTCTCTATTTCAAAATCATAAGTAGTAGCAATAGATAATATGAATTTAATGGAAATTAACTTAGCAACAAGAGATAAAATTTCATCGAAATCAACTCTGTCTCTTTAGGAGCAGCCCTTGGCCACAAATCTGGCATTGTACCACTCTAACCAACCATTTGCTCCAAATTTCTTTTTAAACACCCACTTGCAACTAATCGGCTTCCTTCCTTTGGGAAAACTCACAAGATCCTAGGTATCACAACTATCCAAAGCCATCATCTCCTCCTATATGGCCTGCATCCAAGACTCACTTTCTTTTGAAGAAAGAGCCTCCTTGTAGAATCTAGGTTCATTTTCAGTACTCAACAAAGAAAATACACAACAAAAATTAGGTGGGATATACCTATCAACTAGATTAAGTTTCCTTGTGGATCTTCTCAAGGTAGGATTAGGGGGCTCTTGTTGCTCTTCTTCTTCTTCATTCTCATCCTACACATCATTTGAACTTTTTTTAACTCTTTGAGCTCTCTTCTTCTTCTCCATCCTCAAATCCATCTGGTTATTCTTCCACATGTGCATCTTCCTGCTTCTCAATCTTTTTCTCAAAGTGCACTTTATTTGTCTTATATTTCTCCTTTGGTTTTTCTCCACCTGAGTAAGCTCTAAACACCCTAAAAAATCACATCTCTAGAGAAAACCATTTTATGGGTTAATGGATTCCAAAACTTATAACCTTTCACATTCTCACTATAACCAACAAATATGCATTTATGTTCTTTTGGATCCAACTTAGAATGCTTATCTTGATGAACATGAGAAAAATCCTCACAACCAAAGACCCTTAAATGTGAAATAGAAGGATTTCTACATATCCACACTTCATAATGATTTTTATCAACAAGAGCTGTACAAGGAGATCTATTAACCAAATAACATGTAGTACTTATAACTCCTACCCAAAAGTATCTATCAAGCTTAGCACCAATCCACATGCTCCTAGCTCTTTCAATTAACGTTCGGTTCATTCTTTTTGCTACCCCATTTTGTTAAGGTATATAAGGTGTAGTATTTTGTTGAACAATACCTGCATGCTTACAAAACTCACCAAATTCCCTAGAACAATATTCACCTCCATTGTTAGATCTCAAAACCCTTATCTTATAATCCATTTTCTTCTAAACTAAGGATTTAGATTCTTTAAACTTAGTAAAAACTTTAGATTTTGCATGCATAAAATAAATCCAGGTGTATCTTGGCACATCATCAATGAAAGTAACATAATAGTGATATTTTCCAAAAGAGTCAACATCCATTGGTCTAAACACATCTTAATGAATGATCTCTGATAATATCTTAGCTTTATTAGTCCCATTAGGAAATGATGATCTATTATATTTACCAAACACTCAATGCTCACAAAAATCATTTTTATCAACAAATAATTAGAAAGAATGTCAACCAACTTTTTATTCAAAATAGTCTTAAGACCTTTTTTA